>MU824022.1:0-11094 GCA_027921425.1 Lentinula novae-zelandiae | reverse complement strand
AACTACTTCATGAACAAATCGCGCAACCCGACGTACTGTACTCCAATCGAAAATAAAAGCCTTGAGGTAATACAGAGATTCAACATTGGTGAAAGTCCGAGACAGTATGTATATATGCAGAATTGAATGTTAATTATAAAAGGTCGAAACGAAAAAGTTGGCCCTGTAAGACCCTTTTACCTCTAGAGAGGTAGCGGGAAGATATTCCATGATACAGATGTAGAAGCTGAACATAGTGGGCCTCAGAAGTAATATCCGTTTGTCTACGTTTTTAAGGTCTACAAGATCTCTCTATTCATTCATTTACTCGGCCTTTCAGTTATGCGGGCATCTCTATCGGGGCTACATCTCCATAACTAGCTCGTATGCGTAGGATATCAGAACGTTGTAGGTTGGCTTCATTACAGAGAGATCGGAAAATGGAGTCTTCACAGTCGAACAAGTTTAGAACCGTATCGAATTCGGCGACTTTTCCAGCATCCATCACGATTATACGATCATAGTATGCTACATAAATCCGTCAGACAAGTGTATACGCGGTAGGAAATTGAAAGTAGGGGGTTACCGATGGTATTCAAGCGATGAGCTATACAGAGAAGACTTGAGGTCGAAAACTCTGTCTGAATAGTTCTCTGTAATTTTCCATCTGTTTCCACATCCACACTGCTTGTGGCTTCATCCTTTACATGATCGAGAGTGTTAGTATGGATATGTATGTGCTGAAAACTTTTACTAACGAGGATGATAATTCGACTTTTCTTGACAAGAGCTCTACATAGAGCTAAGAGTTGTTTTTCTCCTGCACTAAAATTGGAGCCTTCCGCACGTATTTAGAGGTCCTTAATACAGAACCAATTCCAGCGGATTCTCACCTTCGTCGCCAACGGTGGCGTCCAAACTGAATTTTGCTTCAGCCACGGGGTCCTTCGTCCCATCGCGCGGCAACAACCAAGCCCGTTGCAATGCGGAGATCAGCTCCGCATCCGTGCGAGTGCCCATTGGGTCCCTATCAAAATATTAAAACCGTGGGGAACATAGGATGTCAAGTAATAGACCCTTACAGATTCTCGCGCAATGTTCCAAGAAAAAGAACACTATCTTGAGGCACTAGAGCTAACTTCCCTCTTAGAACATCCAAGCCAATTTCTCGGGTATTAAAACCATCGATCTCAATTTTCCCTCCCTCAAGTTCAACCATGCTAATGCATAATGTTAGTGGCGCACTGGATTGAGATCGGATAAAGCATGGTACCGGAGCAGCGCCTGTATGAGAGAGCTTTTACCTATTGACCATGTGAGTGATATCGGTATTTCCAAAACACTGTCATCGTACCAGCCCCAGTTCTTCCGACTATGCCAATCTATACCCACAATCAATATTGAGATCGTGGGGAAGTATTTCACAAACACACCTTCTCTCCGGGCTGCACATTGAAAGAAACGCCATTCAATACGAGGGGAAGACCTTTTCGATAGGCCAGCTGGACATCGCTGAATTCGACGCGGCCCGCATGAGGCCATGATGGAGGCGGATCATGCGGCGTAACTGGGTCACCCTCGCTTGGTAATTCTGCGTATACCAAGATACGTTCCACAGCATTCATGTTCTACTCTAGTGTTAGGGCGTGGTTCAAAGCTGGAATTGGGATGAATATCACCTGCTCGCTCAAAGCGTATTGGCTGACCATTTCCGCTATGAAAGCAAGCTCAATGAACCGAAAGGAGACAGAACACAACAAGATGCAACATACAAAATATCTGAGTTACTGCATAAAAAACAAGTTCAAGTAAGACGTTTTCTGATAAAGTGAAATTGATGACTTACTGCTAAGCGTGTATGAAAGAACGACCCCAATCTTCGAAGGATTCACTGTTTCTCTGAATCCAGCCGCAAACAGGGCAATTCCCAAAATCAAAATATTTCCCAGAAAATCTAATCTTATAGATAGCCATCGCTGGATGGATATGGTCATATAATACGCCCGATTCTCCAAATCGAGGCCATTTTGCGCATTTAAAACCGACCGCGCCTGTGGCATCTGTTCAGTTTGAGGGACAGAGCGTTAGGGGAAAAACATTTGCCTGTTCGCGATATGCACGAATAGTGGACAGCCCAGTGAGAGTTTCTACAATAAAATATCTCTGTCAAGTGAAGTCAGAAAATCAGAGATGAGTTCAGATTACCTGAGTAAGAACTATACAGTGCCGAACGCATTAACGAATCCAAACGTTTCGTTTCGACAGATGACCGTCGGTAATAAATGGAAATGAAATAGTAGAACACTGTCATGGGTGCAAAGATGATTCCTAAAAGAGGAAAAGTGTAGAAAACGAGTGCAACGGTGCCCAAGACAGAACTAAAAGTGTTCAGAAATTGCATCAGAGTCATCGTAAGAGTGGAGTCCAAAGTATCTTGATCTTTCGATAAACGGGAGAGAATCCGACCTAATGAAAAATTTCCAGGTTTGAAGGACACTGCGAATGATCGCTTACTCACCCATGGGGGTAGTGTCAAAGAATGAAATTGGAGATCGTAAAACATGACGGAGTGCTGTTTGGAAGAGATTGAGGCTTGCTACAAGGCCAGCAATACTGCAAGCGTACGTCTGGTCATCGATCTCGATCCAGCGAATAATTGGCCGAAAAACTCACGCAAACGAAAAGGACAATAGAAACGTGAACAGGGCTTGGGCAAAACCTACAGAGTGCGGTTAACCCATATTTCAATGCTCAAGGCCTCCCGTACCAAGCGCTGCGTAAACACCCATATACTGAGCTTGGCCAAAACCTGGAATGCTTTCCGCGGTCCAGAAGCCCAAAAACAGATTATTTGCGACTAAAATTCGGAGGAATTGCAGTCGAACTCTCGACAAAAAGTTGAACTGACGCACCTTGCGCTCCTTGTGTTAAAGTTAACAGGAGAAGAATGAAAGGCGCCCACCAAATCCCTCCGGCAAATTTTAAGTATTTCGCATACGTTTGATACCCGATAGCCCCAACGTTACGTTCTTCTGTCTGCATAAGAGCAGCATTTGCAGCCTTGTTGTCGGGTGTAAGATTCACGACTTCATCCTCCGTCCTTTGCTTCTCGCTGTTACTTTCGTTCTCGTGATCTAAGCTTCCATATTCATCCATGATCCGCGTGAAAAGGCCATTGGTAGACATCAGCGTCTGGAGACATGAGTCGACAGCTGCAACACACTAGCATGAATATTGCACACCTGGAACGTCCCTTGCTCTTTGATTTCCCCCTGGTCAACCACGAAAACGTAATCTGTTTTGTCAAGCACGTGCAAAGCATGTGTGACCAGAATTCGCGTTTTGTCTGCCAGTGGACCGTTCAGGAAGCAATCCGTCAAAATAGATTTGCCAACATATGAGTCAACAGCGGATAATGGGTCATCCAAAAGAACGATATCTGAATCTGAGTATGCCGCCCTCGCTAACGAAACTCGGGCCTATGAAACGAGAGAGACAAATTCAACCTCGATAATACAATATGGGATGGTTGCTACCTTCTGCCCACCTAGAATCACGAATTCAGCAGTAGTTTATGATTGTTCGGTTAATGCTCGCACCACTTAGATTGATACCCTTTTCGCCAATTTCAGTGTACTCGCCGTGCGGTAATAGTTCCAAATCGTGCTCCAAATTACAGGCGCGTATAATTTCTTTGAACCTACGGTGTTGGTCATGTCATTCCAATACAATTAGGAAGAATGAACATTGCTTACTTTTTGTCATCTTCTTCCATGCCGAAGAGCACGTTCTCTTTCAGAGTGGCATTCTTTATCCATGGAGTCTGTGGGACATAGGACACAGTTCCACCAAAAACCACTTCTCCTCGAGTTCGCCGCATTTCACCTATCAAAGCATTCAGAATCGAACTCTGCACAAAAAGGGCATGGTTAGACGTGGCGGAGTGGGATGTCAAAGATTAGGTCTCACCTTCCCTGAACCCACAGTGCCCACTATGGCGACGAAAGAACCTTTCGGGACATTGAACTTAAGATTTCTTAATACGAAGGGCTCATCTTCCTTCGGGAAATCATCAATGTCTTGCGTCGTTTTGATATCTTGTAAAGTAGTGGGTAGACTTTCGTCTCCGGTGTTTTTTGAGACCGCCGTTACAGGCTTTCCATCTTTCTCGGATTTTACACCGGCGTTAGGGACATGGTCGTTCTTTGCACCCTTCTCGAATTTTGTTTCTACTATTTTACCTGCAGACTCCCAGCTGAAGTCGCCATCAACTTCCACAGCATGTTTACGTTCGAAGTCGATGGTGTAGGATTCTGCAAGTTCCTCTGCTTTCAGGAATTTGCCAATCCGGCCCATGGCGACGAGGAAGTCGGACAATGAAGACAGAACGATAGGGAAAAAGATGAGGGGGGCACGAATAATCTACGAAAACAGGTCGGAGATCAGGGTCAGTGTCACAGCTACGAACGAACGTCAACTGACGTTAAAGAATTGCAAAGAGCTGAAAATAATGGCAACATTAAGATCATGGCCGCTTAATGCATAAGTGATCTAAAAATGTTGATCAATACGTATTTCTGGTTCCATACACAATGGACGCTTACAAAGGAGAGGACAGAAGCAAGGACTGGGATAAACGTGACCAGGGCGATGAGAACCGCGCGCGCTATCCTGGATGGTGAAGTTAACACAAGAACAGTCAGGAACTTGAAGAGATGATTTACTCACGAAGAAGTCCGAATCCGCGCCACTTCCTGCTTCCTGAAATTGTAAATTTGGGAAACATAGAATCCCTCCCAAGCATATGCTTTGATGAGGCGGATACCCTGCAAAACCTGTGGAAGCAGCAAAACTTGGTTCACAGGTATTAAAGTGCATGAAATTATTATCCATACCTCAGTGGTAAGCCGGACTCTACTATCTGTGACCTTCACTCCCTTTCTTCTGTTCATGAACATTATCCTCAGGCAAAGGAATTGCAAAGGGAGTCCCAAGAGAAGCACCTAGATCCATATAATCAGACGCGATTGCTTGCACCACGGGATGAGCCATACTATGACTTACACCCAATCCCACAAGTGCAGAATATCCCAGCTGTGCCATAAAAGTAGATACAATATCAAATCCTCGTCATAAATGCGGGTGCAGGTAAGGATACTAACGTTTGCAATGAGAAGCCCGATACCAATGGCTATCTGGATCGGAGATACCCAAATACTTCATAGATTCTATGTCAGGACTGAGCATATAAAAGGACAAATAACACACTTGTGGACATTGGCGGAGAATGTGTCCAACCTCGTAGCATCAGTGGAGATCATTGTAGTTATCTGTTATCTGTTTGAGCTCGGTGTGAAATACGGAAATTCCATGAATGTGCACCTGTCCAACGCTATGCTGGTTTCTTGCACGTCCAGAGAGACGTAAGGATTTGCGGAATATATTCCCTATGATCTACAAAAAATGTTCAAATTGGAGGAATGAGAACTGTTGTGAAACAACCTACGCCCGTTCTGATGGCTAATCCGTTGGCCATGCTTACTGTTCACAAGGCAGGGGCTGGCTTAGTAAAGATGATCTAGTTCAACTGCACCGATATTGACATACTCTGCATGTAATGATTCGTCATCTAGAGCAAATTTGAATGGTGGGTAAATTTATAACGGGTTGTCAATGTCTCACCAAACTAGCGCTTTCTAAGGCAGATGTGAGTAAATTCCTGAGCAACAAACAAGTACATACCTTGCATAACGAACAAAGCGAATGCAAGTCCAATCCCATATCCAATACCACGAGGCGAAGTCAATCCAAGCTCGGATCTTTCTGATGGCGTAGCTCTGTAGAATATGAACGAATCTGTAAGCCAAGTGAGAATAACTTTATTGACGAGAGGGGTCGTGGTCTTGAGTGTATCTAAAGGGCGAAATAGAATTAGGAAACGTTTGCGACCTCAAGCAGGAAATTGGGGTAACCTGAAATCAACTTGAGCATTCCAGAGGTCCACCATTCGGCTTTGAAAGTTATGTATATGGCTTGTAATAATGAGGAATCATATTTAGGTTCTATGTTCTTCTTCTTCTTGTTAAAGCTCTTCTTCTCGTCGGTCTTCTGCGTGTCTGACGAGCCTTCGTACGCGCTATCGTTGTCATTGTCCTGCTCTGGAATCGCGTCCGTTACTTCAGCTTCCCAAAATTGACGGAGCTTTTGACGTAAATGACGAGGCCTCTGGTCAGGGGGGCACCGTTGGAAGAAATTTGTCTCGATTCTATCGGTTACATTCGCGGTGAGACGTGCAGAGGGGAGCTGCCATAAATCTGAATCGAATGACAAGGAGGTAAGCAATGAACAGATTTTGTGTCGATAGCTCACCGTCCTTCTCCAGAGGCCGAGAGAATCCTACAGCTAGAAACGGCGACAACCACTGAAATACGAGGCGGGAGAGCAGTCTGTGAAATTTCCAAGCGTGAGGGAGATGAAGGCGACATCAAGATGGACAATGACACACGATGCCTTTGGTTCTGGAAGGACTGTATCTCTGCCAAATGCAGGTGGAGCGGGAGGAGGGTATAAAGGATTGTAAAGTTTCATGTTATCGAGGGAGAGACGATCACCGTTGCGCAATGCTTTGAGCAGTTGAAACGATGAGTTAGGTGTCGTCAGTGTGCATGAAAGATCAATCCACTTCTTCGAGGAACCAATAGTCAGCTAGGTAGTTATAATATGGCCTCGGTTCAAATAAGGCAAAATAACACGCACGCGTTCAATATGAATTTGTCAGGAAGAATGACTGAAACGGAACTGATAACCGTCAACCTAACCGGCGGGTCGTATCCATTTTCTGTCAATGCCGTTGGCCCGTTACTTCGAGATCGTTCCGTGAAACTGGGTCTATCACTATCAACAGAAATTTTGACCTAGAGTTGACCTGAAATATTAATGCACGAAGAAAGATGAATTAAAGCACATCGAGTAGCATCAAGTCCGCAGCGTTTGAAGTATACGATACTAACAACGCACATTCAGTTCAGTGGCGATTGCATAACATCCAAATTGAGAATACGTGCAAGGACTATAGCGGCGAAGAAGGGCGAAGAGAGAAATACTGAAATCGGAACAGAACTGATCGAAGCTAATCGTGAGAACAAATAAACTTTGAGCCACCAGCAATCGATCAGCTTGCACCTCACTCATTATTCTATCTGAGCAACTACATGGCGCGCCAATTCTTTGTTGGAGGCAATTTCAAGATGAATCCGGCTAGCCGGAAGGACAAAGTAGCTCTGGTGAAGCTTTTGAACGAAGCAGAGCTTGATCCTAACACTGGCACGTCTTACTCACTCACACTCTCATTAAACATCTGACCTCATTCTTTGCCCGTGTGTTCTTCTTGATATATAGAGGTTGTCATATCTCCACCAGCTCTATATCTCATCCCTGTAAAAGAGTCTATCCGGAAGGACATCAAAGTAGCTGCTCAGAATTGCTATTTCAAAGACTCTGGTGCTTTCACCGGAGAGATCAGGTTCGCGATTTTGAATTTACATCGCAAACTTTGAACCTATATGTCGTATGCAGTCCTGCGCAACTTGTGGATTCCGAGATACCCTACGTTATCCTTGGTGCGTTAACTATGTATGATGACAGTGGTCGAATACTCATATGTCTTTCTTGTTACTCTCAAGGACACTCGGAGCGTCGAACCCTCTTCCATGAATCTTCCAAAGTCGTTGCGCAGAAGACTCGCGCTGCTCTCGATAAGGGACTCAGCATCATTCTCTGTATCGGCGAGACTCTCAACGAACGCGAGGCCGGAGAGACCGCAAAAGTCTGCGAGGAACAACTCAAAGCTGTCGTAGAGGTGTTGAAGGAGAGCGATTGGAGGTGAGATCTTGTATAGATCTTTTATACGTTGAGCGTCTTATCTCCCTTCCCATCTTATCTACAAGTAAAATCGTCGTTGCCTACGAACCCGTATGGGCCATAGGAACTGGCAAAGTTGCCACTCCACAGCAGGCACAGGAAGCGCACAAAGATATCCGGTCGTATCTATCTAAAGCTGTCTCGTCAAATGTCGCTGGCGCGACCAGAATCATCTACGGCGGTAGCGTTAATGCTGGGAATTGCAAGGAACTTTGTGAGCTTTTTGGGATAATTGATCCTATCCGTCTCTGATCGACCTCGACCCATGTTCTAGCTACTCTTCCCGACGTCGATGGTTTCCTTGTGGGGGGTGCTTCCCTGAAACCCGAATTTGTACAGATCGTGAACTCGAAGAAGTTGTGAAAATATAGATGGCTCAAACCACGACCTCAGAGATCTTGTTGTATGTACCATATGGAACTATAGAGCTCCGAAATTTCCGAAATTGATCTCATTCGATATGCCCCGGATTCAGGTTGTTATCTGCAGTATCTTTCTCGTTGTCTGGCAGTGATATTACGATTCAAAGATACACCAAGAGATGGTCTCCGCGCCAAAGTACCCTGGTTTTATTCGAGCAGCAGGTTCAAGAGGACACATTTGTAACACTCGAAAGTGTTGAGATCAAGAGCATCTTCCTGTCCTTTCTCTGTGCTCAGGTTTCGTGTGGTACAGTACGAGTTACAACATCCAACTTATATCGCAGCAGATTGTTCAATACGTTGGTAATTGAGAGTAATCATTTCACCCTTTGGGCGTGCCTGCGTATTAAGATTTTAATGAATCTGTAGGCCGTACACTTCTCCAAGACACTCACCTCATTCACCTTATTATGATCAGGAATCGGAATTGTCGGGTTAGACTTGTGCTTCGTCCGAGTTATATCGTAATCGTAGGTCATCACGAATAAACAGACAATCGTCTTGATCGTCAGTTTTGCGATCCCCAATCCTACACAGCGGTGTCTCCCTGGTACATATTGGATGATTTGCAAATTCATTGGCATCAACGTATGAAAACATCGCTCACCAGCACCCCATCCCAAGAAGTCGTTCGAGAGTACCTTCTGTTTTCCATGTTCAAAACGATCAGGCTTGAATGACCAAGGATCGTCGTATATTTCAGACTCCAGATGAGCATCGGCATTACTATATGCTACAAACGCTCCACTTGGAACATGGCCCTGTCCGCCAGGTATTTCGACATCTTCGCCTATATTCCGCCGTAAGACGGTTTGATTCATGACCAGGCGAAAGGTCTCGGAAATGACGAGGTCGAGCGTCGGCAGCGATTCCTCCCAGGCCTCGAGCGGTACTTCAGAGAGTCTGCTGTGTAGCGGCTTGGAGATATCGAAAGAATGTTTGGAGAGGACATCTTCTACCTCGGAACGGATGGCCATTTTCCATTGCGAATGCATCGAGATATAGATAAGTATCCAGGAGACTGTGTACACAACGCGGTAAAATCACATAAAAACATTGAAAGGGTATTGCACGCATACTTGCTTTGGTTGCGTTGTAAACACCTCCAAATAGGAATCCAAGAATGAACTGGATGATCTCCTGTGAATTCAGCCCGCGGTCAAGTAACAGATCGATGGGCTCAGGAGGCGCAACTTTGTCCTTTTCTCGAGCCTCGATATAGCCCGTTAAGGTCGTGAAGAGGGAAGTTATAGCTATTTCTTTTTCTCGTTGTGATTTACGATAGAACCACGGTAAGAAAATCATGGCGGGAGTGTTATTCTTGAGTTGGGTGAAGAAATGGGTTTGAAATCGAGAGAAATTCACTGAATCTGAAACGAAGTCGTTGCTAGTAATCATATGAGCGGTAACATAAAAGGTGATCTAGACGAAGTTTCAATCGAGGTCTAGTAAAATCGGCGACACATACGTCGTTAATTTTGTCAAAAGGATCCATCGACCCTTTGTTATTCCAGGTAGCCGTGAGCCGCTGCATATCCCCCAGCATAGTTGCGATAACTGTCGTGTATTCGAATATGTGCCTACTATACGTAGCTATTTGCTGCTTACTGTCAGCCAACCGATTCTTGTTCACGAGAATTTCAAGTTGCTTCTTGAAGTGAAGCCCATGGCCTTCCTCTGCCGAAAGTAACGTTTTAGCTAGTTCTGGGACCTGTTCAAAAAACTTCAATAATGGCATCTAAGAGGATTTGCAGTTCGCATACAGGAGCTGCTTTGCTGAACACTTTGTATCCTTCACTCGTACTGAAGCTCCTTTCGTTGAAGAACACTTTCCTCGCTTCTTGACCTCTTATTCCAACCACAGGATTCTACTTCAGTGGTGAACATCACAGCAGTAAGATAGAAAAAATACTACATACTCCGAGAATAGTGAAATGATATGTGTTTTGGCCGGGTCTGAAGCTAGATGACATCAAGTCATAGCTGTAAGCTATAGCACGAAATTCGATATAGCTTTCCTTGATTTTGCGCCTCGTAAGAATTGTTAGCAAAGCAAGTCCCACCGCTAGGAGGAACAGGCTGAGGAAAACGGAAGGAAATATCGCCATATTATTTGAAATCCCCACGTACGTGACAGTTTATCTCAGTTTATATATCTCTTTCACTTTCATTTTCCGCTCAAGACAAGGAAAATGCGAGGCAAAGGCATGTCTTGTAATGATTGAGTTGCATATCATTGTCATCCTGGCGAAGTGTGTTACCTGTCAACTAACTAGGCGGTGATTGGATTAGTGTACACAGATTAGTTCGAGAGGTGAGTCTTTGATGATTGCTATGTACTTTGCTTTGATAATATAAAGCATCTGTTCAGTCCATGTACTTTCAAAACCTTGTGTCGTGTTGAGATCACAGGAACGAACACTGTTGGAACACTTACAGTGCCAACAGGCACTTCTCATCACCCGATCAACCGTAAAAAGTACAAATTCTTAGAAGTTTTTCAGAGCTTGTAATTTACATCGGAATATAGCCAAATTATGCTCATTTGACTTGTGAAAGATCTATATACCTGGCTTGTGCTTTGCTAAGCCTATGGTCAACTTTTATTTTTACTCCCACTGACCGAAAATGAACCAGCTTAGTCATCACCTAATCAGGAAGGTGCCTTCCATATATGGAAGGTACACGTGATCACTACATCGGAAGGACACAGGGTTCCAGCTTGATTGTCACCGGTATACGGCGATGGCTGGTAAATTTCTTGACAGCATGT
>MU824020.1:0-11113 GCA_027921425.1 Lentinula novae-zelandiae | reverse complement strand
CCCCTCCCCCTCACGCATCCGCGCAACAAGATGCGGATAAAACCTCGACGGCGTAACCACCGGGATCGGACCCAGGGTTTTCGGTTTTCGGTTTCGGGTGTATGTTTTGAGGGGTTTGTGTTTTTGGGGAGCAGGAACGGGAATGGGAACGGGACCATCACCCCCCGACCCCTCCATAGCCATATCCATAGCCATATCCATATCCATATCCACAGGATTCGGATTCGGGTTCGGGTTCGGGTTCGCTTGAGGGCGAGGAGGAGGAGGGGGAACTAACGGACTCTGTGCAAGCTGTGCAAGCTGTGACTGGGACTGTGGCTGGGACTGTGGCTGGGACTGCGACAACGACAAGGAACCCGACAAAGACTGCGACCCCCCCGGCTCCGTCTCAGGTACGATCGAAAGATCGTCCGCGCTGTGGTCTACAGCGCGTTTGCGCTCGGGAATAAGAGGGACAGGAGGAGGAATAAGAGGAGGAATAAGAGGAGGAGGAATAAGAGGAGGAATAAGAGGAGGAATAAGAGGAGGAATCAGAGGAGAAGAAGAATAAGCTAATTCATGCAGTTGTGGGTTTGCGGGTTCATGTTCTCCCAGACGATGAGGAGAATGAGGATGGTTGGGTTTCCCCGTGTCTTGTTCGTTCCTCCCATCTTCTGCATCATTGGCATCATCGGCATTCACGTCCCCATGCACACCACCCGCAGCACGCGAAGGTCCATCCCCATCCCCATCCCCATCCTGCAACCCATCCTGCAACCCATCCAAAAACCGATCAAACTCCGCCAACCTCGCGAGGGCACCGGGGGATAATACCGGCGAAGCGGTGAGATTGGCATTGACATTGACCCCAGGTTTCGACTTGGTGAGATTGAGATTGAGCGCGGGGTTGGAGTTGATGACCCCGGGTTTGGAGTTGATGACCCCAGGTTTGGAGTTGATGACCCCGGGTTTGGAGTTGATGGGGTTGAGTTGGGGGAGTTGGGGGAGTTGGGGGAGTGCCGACGACGACGACGATGATGCAGAGTTGATAGCAGCAGCCACAGCTCCTGCACCAGCTCCTACACCGGAGCGGGGGTTCGTCTTCATGTTCGTCCCCGTGTTCGTCTTCGTGTTCGTCTTCGTCTGTGTCTGTGTCTTCGTCTTGGTCCTGGGCTGAGCTAGTGGGGAGTCGGGGTTGAGTATGAAACTTGAGGATTTTGGGACCTTGGAACCGGGACCCGGAGCAGAACCAGGACCAAGACCGGAACTCGAAGCAAAAGTGGAATTGGAATTGGAATTGGAATTGGAATTGGCACTCCCAGTCCCAGCAGCAGTCTTCTTCGCAAACGGTTTCTTTTTACGCGCTATCACCGTTTGTGCGAGTGGCTTTTCTTTTCCCTTCCCCTTCCCCTCTTCCTCGTGGACTTTAACCTTCCCACGTCCATGCACGGGGTACTCTGGATCATCGGGAGCAGTGGACTTGGTAGGAGTACTCTTATACGACACCTGCCGGCGCATTCTCGCTCTTTGGGATTTCAGCATCTCCGCTGGGTGTGTGTCTATGTCTAGGGAGTGAAAAAGGAAAAAGGAAAAAGAGAGAGTGTGTGTGTGTGAGTGAGAGTGAGGAGGGCGAAACAGAGCGAGAGTGAGAAGAGAGAAGAGTGAAAATGAAAAGAGCGAAAAAAAAGAGAGTGAGTGAGAAGGGCGAAAGGACGAAGGGGGGATGTGGGTACTACGGTATAGTGTGGTAAGGTGTAAACTCACCGGTCTCATCAACACCCCGCTTGTCCTTATTCTTGTCCTTATCCGAAGAGCTTAGGGTTTTCCTCGTTTGTTTCGCGGTATCGATATCATCGTCTTTCTCTCTCTCCTTCTCACTCTCCTTCTCCTTCGTCTCCTTCGTCTTCGTCTTGGTCGTGGACGCGATCAACGCATACCCGCTGTTGAACTTCGGTCGAGGGGTCGAGGGGGTCGTGCGGGTCGTGCGGGGCATTGGGGTGTGAGCCTGGGGTACCAAGGTCAAAGTGGAAGTGATCTCCTCGATATCGATATCGTCCTCGTCCTCATCCTCGGCGTGGTGTTCTTCGGAATGTTCGGAATCAGATACCGCTCTAGGCTTGGTTTTTGTTTTTCCTTTTGCTTTAGCTTTCCCTTTCGCCTTTGCTTGGGCTTCCGCTTCCGCTTCAGCCTCAGCCTCAGCCCTCTCCCTAGCCTTCCGCGCTTCAACCATACGCTGTATACGATCCCTTCTCATCTTCCGCATCTTCTCCCCCTCATCTTCATGGGTCTCCACAATGTCCTCATCAGTCTCCGCGGCATCCTCAGACTCTACAACGTTCTCAGTCTCCGCGGCATCCTCAGACTCCACAACGTCCTCAGACTCTACAACGTCCTCAGTCTCCACGACATCGTCCATCACAACATCGTCAGTCTCCGAATCATCCTCGGGCACCTTCCTTTTCTTCTTCTCTTTCTTCTCTCTCTCCTGTTTTATCTTCTGTCTTATCTGTTTCTCCTCTTTCGCTTTCTTCTCCTTCCCCTCTATCTTCTGCTTCTTCTTCGGCGGCCGCGCGGTCCGCATATGCATCGACACCGACTCGTCCATCCCAGGTTCCAAGTCCAAGTCCAAGTCCATCTCGACTTGGTCTGGTTCTGGTTCTGCTTCCGGGGAGTGTGCACGTTTACGTTTCTTAGACCGTTCCTCCTCCTGCTGCTGCTGCTGCTGCTGCTGCCGCGGTGGAGGTGGAGGTGAACGTAGACGTGGAGCTTGAGCTTGAGCTTGAGATGGACGTGATAACCTGGACGGTCCAGCAGACGGCGGCTCATCGTACACCCCATCAGGAAAAGGGTTATCCCCGTCCTCATCAGGGAATAATTCGCGTTTGGGGATGTATTTTGAGGGGGAGTTGGATTTGGTGGAGTTGTTGGAGGTGGATTTGGAGTTTGTGTTGGAGACGGAGGATACACCCCGTGTTTTAGCTGTAGCTGTACCCTTACTTTTACTAGACGTCGTCGTCGTCGTGGACCGCTGTTTAGATTTCCGTCTGCTCAAAGTCGACACTACAATCGTTTTATAATTATAATCAATAATCAATAAATAAAACAGTTCACAACTCACACTCACCACTCCTCCTTGGATGTCCCTCCCTCCACACCCCCACCATATCCGGCGTCACATCGTGTTTCGCCACCCAGCTGTCCGGCCATGGGCTCCCCGTCGCGGGGTCCGTCCCAGCCCACTTGACTTTGAAGTGCTTCGCGGACTCGGCGACGATGCAGAGGGCGTCCCAGAGGTTGATGTCGTCGTCGGAGAGCGAGATGAATTGCGTTGAGGGGGAGGAAGGGGTGGTGGGGGAGTTGGGGGGTTTGCGACGCGGCATTTGGGACGAGGTAAATTGTACCAACCCGTGAAGAGTTGTTGATCAAGGCTCAGTCACGTCGCGTCACGAGACAGATATAAGCGCTCAAAGTCACTGACTGATCAAGGGGCGCTTACTACTACTATATTGTATCCTCAATCCCCGACTTTGAAAGGGTTTCAACATTTTTGAGCTTGTAAAATGGACAATTGATTAGATAGGTTGAGAATGAAGTATGTACAGAAAGAAATTTGTAAGATATATTCTAGTGGTATAATGTATATATACAGTGAGTGATCTTGGAAGTCCTTGATTAACGCACTCGGGAAAGGGCACGGTTGATTTTTCAAATTTGATGATTTATTGCCGGTCCGTTGGATGTGATATATCTCACCATTGACACCTTTTAATGCATGCAGTAAAAAGTATTTGTGGCCTTCAAACTCTTCCAGGAATGATAAATTCCTCAGGTAGCACACTCGGGAGAAGGCACAGTGAAACTGATAGCCCTATCATTGCAATCATTGCCCCATTGAATGTGTCACAAGTGTCCTCCAACCCTTCCCTTTATGCATTTATTCCAACTATTGATAATAAAAGATGGCTGTACCCTATTCTTTACATGAGCTAGAGGATTTGGTACAATAGCTCACTGTATTTTTGAACTCTTCATCTGTAAAATCTGTATTCTTCAGGTTGGCTAAGAGCTCGAAAGTGTCAAGGTTTAACTCGGTAAAGTAACTAAGGTGTTCAAGGAGGCATTCCATTGTTGTCTACCTAGGTACTGTATAGTATAATGTAATTTGTGTTGAACGCGGCTATGCTGTTCACACGTCATTAATACGATCATGTGTTATCTTAGTCTATGCTTAGTATACACTGACATCATATACCATATGCGGATTCCTCAGTACTTCCTGATGTAATACTGTCATGCATTTATGTATATAAGTAGCTATGTCTTGTACTGGAATCCAACTCGCTTCTCTTACCTTTATTGCCCCTCTGAGATTATAAGCTGAACACTATCCAGGTTGGTGCTAGAGAGTGTCACCACTATGCACCCCTTGCCTGCTCAACAATTTGAATGCTGGTCTTGTAACTTTACATACAAGGAGAAGTCTCAGGTACATGCAGAATGGGCTCAAGCACACAGAGTATCCCTTGTTGAGGGAATGTACTCCGCATGCTCCCAAACGCTCACCCGTACGTACCCAAACACTCCCTGATATCCCATTACATGTAAAGACCAAGACAGCGTTATTACATTATACTATACAGTACCTACCTATACCACAACCAAAGCCACTCGAACACCTCAGTTACTTTACTGCTAACTGAGGTGAGCTGAACCTTAATATATACACTATGATACCGAGCTAACCCACACGTAGATAAACCTTAACAGGTACATACAAATATCAGTTACTTTACTGCTAACTGAGATAAACCTCAACATTCCTCAACAGAAAGCAGCTGACAGCACTATCCAGCTGGGAAAGTGCTCCCAGCAGCGCTGAAGAATTGCGGGGAGCTGGACAGTGCCTCCATTGCTCTTGTGAACATCCAGGTTTTGCAGATGTTATTTTAGTCTTAATAGCTATTCAAGTTCTTTGAGCTTGCTTGTTCTTCTTAGAGAAATGCTTATGCTGGAGTTCACCATATGAGCTCTGAGCTCAAATAACAGGAACTCTGTATCACACCCTAAGTAGGACTGCATGACCCCCATAAATTGAGGATAGAGGCATGAATTCCTTCAAAAATTGTAAATTGAGATAAATTGAGTGGGAGACATGGATACTCAGAGGGGGATATTCATCATCCCTGAGGTAACCAGAAGGCAAAAGATGACAGTGTATCTACTTGAGAGTTTGAAGGCCACAAAAACACTCCTACTGCATGCATAAAAGCATTGAAACTCAAGGTATGGTGCAAAAAAGCTGAATCAAATATCCGACGGACCGGCAACAAACCGGCAACAAATCATCAAATTTGAAAAATCAACCGTGCCCTTCCCAAGTGTGTTATCCTTGATACAAGAACATCAAGTTTTTTTTTTTTTGCTTGTGAGTCGTGACTTCTTTCTTATTTTACAATGTCTCAAATTTAAGTATCTACATAGAATCAAAGTATAGTATATTATATTAAGATAAGCTCACTATAATCGATGCTGAAGGACAAATTTTGATTAATTGGGAATCAAATTGTATTAAGGGTGAATGTCATGGTTTTGGAGTCCTTGATACACCTATGGTGATGTTATGTAATACTAACTAAGATCTGTTAGAGTATACTCAGTTGTCTGCAAAGCAACTGAGGGACTCAGGGATATGCCGTCAGCATGATCACTATCTAACTGTACAGTATTCGCTAGTATTCCTCAACACCCCCCCCCCTACTCAGTGCGACCCAGTCCGAGGAGAGTCATTAGTTTGGAATGTGTAGTGCCATTGAGAGCCTTGGTGAAGATATCCACCACATTCTCCCCGGACCTGATTCTCTGGATACTAATGGCGCCACTGGACACTTTCTCCCTTATGTAGTGATGGCGCATTTTGATGTGCTTGACCAGAGCGTGCCGTTTGGAGTTTTTGGTGAGTGATATGGATCTGAAGTTGTTGCCTAGGAGGTGGACAGGTTTGTGCTGTGTGAGGTCCACCTCCTACAGGAAGGGATGTAAGCCATATCACCTGTTGCGCTGCTCTAGACAAGCCGATATATTCCGACTCAGTTGTGGATAGTGCCACTGTCACTTGCTGTTTTGAGCTCCAGGACACGGGTGCCCCCGCCATGAGGAAAACATACCCAGAGGTTGACCGGTATATATCTTGGCAGCCGGCGTGGTCTGAGTCCACATATGCGTATGGTTTCAGACTGTCGCCAGGCTCTGGGGATGTGGCAGTGGGTGATCAGTAGGTGATTGTAAGACCTGGGTCGGAATTGGTCTTAGGGTAGGTTTTGGTATAATGGGTTTATGTTGTAGCATGCTAAGTGCAGGATGGAGCTCGAAGGGAGCTACGGGAACCGCGACCAAGGACAGGAATGACCTAGTAGTGGCTGGATTGAGAGATGTGACCTGTAAAGGGGCGCCTAGAAGGCCCAGAGAGGTCCCTAGGACGTAACGAGGGGAGGTAGAAGTAACGGAGACCGTTAGATGTAGAAGCGCTAAGTAGTATGAGCTGTACTAGTAAGGAACATCAGCGTAGGATCGTTGTAGATCGTGGTTGATGGAGGTCTCGGATATGTGAGCTCCCAATAAGGTGTGAGCCCGGGAAGGAGGTCCCGGGAAGTGGGGGGGTTAGTGGCGGGCGTCCTCGGGTGATAGAGGTAGTAACAGAGAAGTGACACATAGTTCGACGTAAGGGGTAGCTTCTATGTTACCTAGATTGAGGTCCCAGAGCTTGTGGAGCAGTTGGGGAGCTCGAGGAGGTTTTGAGAAGGTTGGCTCACCAAGGCGGTAGGCGTTGGGGAGCTTTAGTATTGTTTGAGGGAGCTCGGGGACTCACTTGGATTGCTTAGACGTGAAGTAAAAGTGTATATTGGATCGTATAGACGATCATAGAGACAAAGACAAGAGAAGAGAGACAGAGATAGAGAAACTGAGAGTAAAGAGAAATCCGTATGGTTAGCAGATACAAAGGGACAGGGACTGGACCTATGCAAAAGGGTGTGTGTTCAAAATATACCAAGCTGGGGCTTGGGGATGTTGCGGCGCTACTTAAATAGGTACGGGAAGTGAACAAGAGAACATCGAGAACATGAGGCAGATAATCAAGGGAGGAAGGTAATCGAGATTAGTACTTAATGGGGTTGTTGGCGCTGTTGTTGTGTTAACACTTTCTCAGCAGCTTCACGTGCTCGACGCCGCTGTTGGCCCAGAACTCGGTTCGAAAGTGTAGCTGCATTTTTAGATGGTTCACATTGTTGACGTTCATGCTGTGCCGATGCTTTCTCTGCAGCTTCACGTGCTCGACGCCGTTGTTGTCCCAGAACTCGGTTCGAAGGTGTAGCCACATTCTTAGAAGGTTCGCATTGTCCAGGTCCATGTCCATGCTGTGCTAATGCTTTCTCTGTGGCTTCACGTGCCCGACGCCGCTGCTGTCCCAAAGCTCGGTTCGGGGCCTGATGAATATCAGTTCTAGAAGCTAATTGGGGTACTCCTGCTGCTTCTTGCTGTTGCGGCTGTTGACCCAAAGCTTGGTTGCCAGGTGTCATGAATATTTGTGCGTCATAGTCGACATCTGTAATCCTCTTTTCGGAAGTAGCGGGAGCACATTGGGATTGTTGTTGACGATGGAGTTGATTATCAAGTTGCTGCAGTGGTTGACTAATCGGACATCTCGTAGGAGAAGAATAGAATAACGGTTCAGGAGCAATCTTGGAACATGAGAGATGTCTTATAAAGTGCAAATGAATTGAACCTACCTGTGGAACTCTTCTGGGGGGAGGTGTACTATCGAAGTGGGGAAGCGGCTCATCATTCTCATCTCCTTCATAATGAATGATACGTCGATGCCTCGGGCTATAGTTCACATCTTCAGGATTGTGGGATTCACGAAATATCCGCCGAACACGCTGCTGGTGTCTTTGCGGTGAAGACAGAATATCATCTAGGTTCCTACATACAGGAGTAAGATTGAAAGAGGATAAAGCATTTGAAAGCAAGCCACATACATTTTGTTGTGTGCAAAACTTTAGACTACGAAGTTATGCACTGACTCTGGAGAACATCTCAGACAATGTACAGACCAAGCGTTGCATCGCAAATTGATTGTCAGAAAGTTCGAAAACGTTCTGGAATTCGGCAATAGACCACAACAATTGACTCAATCAAAGAAAAAAAAATACTAATTTTGAATTATATATGCCATTTTTGAAGTACATCCAGGAAATTGTCATCCACAGGTGAAGAAGACTGTACTATGATAGACGGAGAAGTTAAATATGTGTAAGACTGATGAATGTCCTCGCCATTGGTTATGGGTTGTAAAGACCCAATTGTCCTCGACTGGTCAAAGAGTTGAATCCATTGGTCGCGTCGCTTTCTTGCAGCTTCTCGTCTCACGACGAATAGCGCGCATGAATGCCTGTCTGGCACGGCTGAGAGATATTGCGAGGTCCACCTGGCGTTTGCGTTCAAGTCGCTCAGGGCGTGTCATTGAATCGAAACAGAACTATATGAGGGCAACGTCAGTGCTTGATGGTAGCGAAAGTGAACGATGTACACAAACATTGGGTACAGCATTCCCTACAATAGCAGAAGAGTCTATATCCAAGGTAGAAGAGTCCACGTTCATAGTAGTAGGAGAGTCTACATCCATAGTAGTAGTAGAAGAATCCGCATCCATAAATGGCGCCTGCAACAGAAAATGAACTCAGGAAGATAGACCAAAAGGCGAAGAATGTTTTGACCTTTGTATTGTTGTCTACATTCGTAGGCGGGTATGCAAGAGCGATGTCGTATTGTGCCGAATCCATGATTTCTCTACGTGCACTCGGTTCAGTCTCAAGAAAAGGTAAGAGATTGTGGGCTCACAATATCGGATCTTTCGTATGTATGCAATACTAACATTCCAAGATTTAAGTACATTCGCCATCGAATATTCTCGACGCTTAACGATTCCTGTCGAATAGCGATACGTTCAGGGTGAGGCGGGAGAGATGACGAAAGAGCAACTAAAGAGCAACGGAAAGAGAAAAGCAGTCAACAAACTCAGCACGTGCATTTATGTTAAGACAAAATTTGTCTAACCAATCGGAATGATTGGACCAAGCAGGGACAAACACATAATTTTTTGTAGTGTTGATACACAACTTCTCCGAAATTGGTCGCCCTTGTTGATCTTGCCGAATATGTAAAGTACCTACTACTCAGATCCTGCGTGTCCCTCCGGCAAGCCTGCCAACTAAGCGTGCCAATCAAACAAATATTTAGCCGGAGATTAGCCCACACTACACAGTCTCGCCATGAATCATTCTACACATAGATGACGAGGAAGATCGGCACCGTAAATTGATCAACCGGAATGGAATGGTGGTGGTATATAACATATGCCTCTAACGAGTTCAACATCAACTTAACTCCTTCATCCCTATCCTCGCACTGCAACTACCTCACACGGCACCTTTTTTCCGTAGACTCGAATTATGGCTAAATCAAAATCAGTTATCATTATCGGATGTGGAATCGCTGGTATGTAACACACCCTCAAGTTCGCGATTCGCGAATTCATCGTTTATCTCTTTCGGGTATTAATTAATGCTTGGTTTGACAGGACCCGTTCTGGCGATGCTGTTGAAGCACAAAGGGTTCGACCCGGTCATTTTTGAACGACACATGGAGATCCAGAACGCAGGTTTGATTCTGGGCGTTTCACCACAAACGTATGTGCCCCCCCTCCCCGTTCCGCTCAACCCCTGCCCCTCCTCCATACTAACACGCACTTCCACGATCTCCCGTCATAGACTCAAAGTCCTAAACATCCTCGGACTCGCCGAAGGCGCCATCTCCCTCGGTCATCAAGTCCGACAACTCATAACCCGCTCGCAACTCACCCAAGAGATCCTCGGCTCACGCGATGTATCCCCCATATCCCAAAAACTCGGCTGGCCGATGGTTCTGGTCGTTAAACGCACGCTTTACTGCCAGTATCTGTATGATTCGGCTGTGGGGAGAGGGATACCGGTGTATTTTGGGAAGAAGGTTGTGGGGGTTGAGGAGAGTGAAGGTGGGGAGAGGGTGAGCGCGGTGTTCGAAGATGGGACGAGTGCGGAGGGGGATTTGTTGGTAGGATGTGATGGGTTGCATAGTGCGGTGAGGAATGCGTTGTTCGGGAAGGAGGATCCACGGTATATGGGTCTTGTTCAGGTAAGCCAAAAATTCCAAATTCCTCGTACTCAGAAAAAAAGCTAATCAGTATAATATTTATTATCATCACTCAGATTGGAGGATTCTCTAGGACCCCAGAGTCCCTCCGCAACGACTTTAAACCAACCGGGTTCCAAATCTACGGCGACGGCGCGCATTTCATCGGTATGCCCGTAAGCGACACCGAGATGGTCTGGGCCACCACCCTCCCCTCGCCAAACGAGGCCAGAGAAGATTGGCAGCGGCGGAGCCCCGACGAGACTCGGGACATGATAAACGGATTACCGGTTTCCCGATGGGAGAATGGGGTGGAGGAGGTTATTCGGGGGACGACGTTTATTACGAGGTATGGGTTGTATGATCGGCCGGTGTTGGATACGTGGCATAAGGGGAGGAGTGTGTTGGTTGGGGACGCGGCGCATCCGACGTCGCCGCATATGGGTCAGGGAGCGAATCAGGTAAGGGATGATGTTTTGAGTCGAGTTCGAGTTCCGATTCTCACTTGTTTCTTTCTTTCTTCCTCTTTCTTCCTCTTTCTTTCTTTCTTCTCCTTACCACCCCTACACCCCACCCCCAAAAAGGCACTAGAAGACTGCTACCACCTCGTTCGCCTCTTATGCAAATCCCCCAACCTCCACACATCCGACAGACTCACATCCGACGATATCGAAACCGCCTTAACACAATACGAACACCTCCGCATTGATATCGTCAAGAAAACCGTGGCCTTAGCTGCTGAAGAAGGGAACCGGCGGGTGATTTCTGGGAGAAAGGCGTGCGAGGAGCGAGATGAGATGTTGAGGAACGGAGGGGGGTCGAATCCGGAGAGGTTGAAGTTGCAGATGGAGTTGATACAGGGACCGTTTGTGTTACGATCACTTCTTTTTCATCTTGTCTTATCTTTTTC
>MU824019.1:0-11114 GCA_027921425.1 Lentinula novae-zelandiae | reverse complement strand
GCTACCCCTTGCTATTAAATAAATTTGATAGCAGTGAACTCGCATATTGTGTATTAGATTGGTTGGTTGGAGTGCCCATTAGATTCCTTCCTTTCTCTTTCACACAAAAACGAGGCAAGCTCATTAGCGGGAGAAGAAACTGTAACCTAATACTGCTTTACAAGATGAATCTAAATGAGTAACATAAAAAGGTAATAGAAGCAGCTCGCCGGAAGGAAACCGAACGGCGATATTGGCCATATCGGTAATTGGTTTAGAAGACAATGAACCATCAAAGAGATGAAGATTAACAGGAGAGATTTTGGTCGTAGGAATAGAATTTTGTGAAACATAACGAGTATCAATAAAAGAGTCAGTAGAACCAGAATCAACAAGAGTAGGAAATTTGAGAAGAGCAGAGATAGGTTCGGCCGGCGTGGCCGAATCGGATAACGGAAATTCAGTAGTTAATGATATTACAAGAGAGCGTTCAATAGAAGAAAGAGCGGACATGTTGAGATATAACTCCCCAGGTGAGGTACGAACCTGATCAACGCAGCTCCCGTTTTGTACCGGGGAACAAGAGCTGCGGACTAGTTTTCCGAATCCTCTTCCACAACTTCGATGGTTGCTTCGGGGGTTTCTTCAACCTCGGCCGCGTGGCCCTTCGATTCTCGGGCCTTTCGCTTGTTGCAGTCAGCAATCTGATGCTTACCACCGCAGAAGAGACAAAGATTGTTCTTCATCCTTCTTTCCCGTTCGGAGGGAAGTACCTTACCATCTGCTCCTAGATGGTTGAACGCGGGGAGCTGACTGCCGGACTGGCCGGAATTCGAAGAGTTCTGGGGCTTACCACCAGAAAAGGGTTTAGATTTCGGCATGAACGGCGCCGAAGAGCCCGAAGGCTGAGAATTGTTTTGCTGGTTAGTAGAACCAGTCTTAAAGTCCGAGGAACCCTTCTTCGGGTTCCGAGCAATAAAAGGCTTACCAGCCTCACACTTTCTAGTTTCCTCGCGTTTCCAATAACAATTGTCAAAATGAAGAACTTCCTGACGATATTCGGCAAGGGTCGCCGGTTCAGGCAAACGCGCCATTTCGTCCTTGATGCGCTCAGCTAAGCCTTGTCCATAAGCCCATTTCAGGGCGGCAGAATCCCAGTTGGTGCTAGCAGCCAGGGTGTTGAACCGGATGTTGTACTTCCGGATGTTCTCGGTTTCCTTCATCTTCAGATTACTGAGAGAATCTTCGGCTTCGCCTTGGGCGTCATAAATGCCGAACTTGTCCTGTAGCTCCTTTACAAGGGCTTTGAAGGATGTCGTCCAGGCCGGCAGCGAGTCAAGATCCGGGTCGAGGATATCAGGGACAAACCATTCTTTGGCTGATTCACTGAGGTAGGAAAGAGTATAATTCACCTTCCGTTGGTCGGTGAAGTACTTTGGACGGTCATTGAAGACCAGGGCGAGATTGACGAAGAACATCTTGAGTTTTCGGGGATTCGAACTGTCGAATACCTCGGGCTCCTTGACCTTGCTCTTGGATTCAGAGCTGTCAGAGGGATGGCCGAGTGCGGCGAGAATGGTACCAAGGGTTTCCATGGAAACCTTAAATCACGATAGAAGCTCCAACATAGCACATTGCTTGTTGGGGAGGTCAGGAGAGATTGGGGAACGAGGTCCACCAGGTCTGCCGGGACCGCCAGGACCGCCAGGTCCACTGGGGTCACCAGGCTCACCACATGGTAAACCGCCGGAATTGTCATCCAGGTCGTCGTGATTATTGTCAGCACCCGGATCGTCGGGGTGGACAGGAGGGTCTTGATCATCGTGATCGCCAGTGTCCAAATCGAAGTGAGGAGGCGGGTCACGAGGAGATTCAGAAGCCGCTCTACGTTGGGGTTGTTTCCCCGTACGGCGAGCTATGGCTTGAAGAATAGGAGAGTCAATTCGAGTAGTTGAACGGCCCCAAGCCGGAGCGACCACAGGGGGTTGACCACGGTGAGGGGTCAGAACTTGGACAGGTTGTCCATCACTAGTAAACAAGGTACTGTACTCAAATTGTTGTTCCTCCTCCATGGCTTCCGGAAGAGTAGACATAGTAGGGACTGTGGCTGGACCGGAACCGCGATTACGGTGACGTGGCTGACCGATGGCAGAGATGGATTCGGTGAAAGGGGCGAAGGATTGGGCAGTGGTGAAGAAAGTGTTTTCTTCGGAGTTAGCTCTAGATTGAGCTCGGGTTTTCGGAGGCATAAAAAATGATAGGTCAGTATGACGTTAATGGATTGAGTTTAATTATACTGTTAAGATCATGTACACCGTGTAACCGTGCCAGGGGTCACAGAGTGTCTAAGTGCGGAAGACGAGTGGGACAGTAGTGAAGTTATTAAC
This sequence comes from Lentinula novae-zelandiae, assembly GCA_027921425.1. Lineage (NCBI taxonomy): Eukaryota > Fungi > Basidiomycota > Agaricomycetes > Agaricales > Omphalotaceae > Lentinula > Lentinula novae-zelandiae. The sequence goes on along the minus strand of MU824019.1, from coordinate 8,748 downwards.
AACACTGCCGTTACGCCGTTAGTCCCCGGAGATCAAGAGTATAGAAGGGAGGAGCTAAGTAGCAGCCAAGTCGGAGTGGCGGTAACGCCGATGACGAGGAGCGAACCAAAGAACGTCGAAGTCCTAAGGTAGAGTAGAATGTACTTCAAGGCGTTGAGCCTGAAGACTTAGAGGAGTACAGAGTTAAGGAGGGAATCTAAGTTGATCTAAGTCGATAATTAAACTGAGGAACTACAGTAGCGTACAGGCAGTATTTATATCTACGGAACGGCGCATCAGTGCGGAGCGCCAGACTAACTACTAGGAGCTATACGTGTAGTACCTGCAGGGTAAGGTAAAAAAATTCTCAGAAAAATATCTTGGTCCCTTCAAGGTCGTCAGTCGACCTGGTACTTTGTCTTCTTATGAACTCAAGCTCCTGGACTATCTTCGCCAAATTCACCCGGTCTTCCACATCTCACAGCTGGAGCCGCTTACGCTGTACCCATTCCCGAATCGTACTCAATCTCCTCCACCTCCAATTGAAGTTGATGGTGAAGAGGAGTACAACGTTGCTGAAATCCTGGACTCCAAGCTGGATAGAAGGTACAAGCGTTGTCCTCTACGTTATTACATTCGGTGGGCCGGTTATGAAGGTACCGAAGATGAATTCTCTTGGGTTGCTGCTGATGAATTACACGCTGATGAACTGGTACCGGCATTCCATGCTCGTTACCCTCACAAACCTGGACCTTGATCTCAAAATTAATCACTTCCTTTTCCTGACTTCGCCATTCTCCGCCGAAGTTTACTTCGTGTGTTTAGAAGGTAAACACAATGATAGCAAATTAAGTATTTATCCTCTTCCTTACTTTGTTTATTCCTCTCTCTTAAATTACTTATTCCTCCCTTTAATTGCTGTTTCACTTATGTTTCATTCACACTTAAACTACGTATACTTCAAACTAATTACTTCTTATGCCGCTTCGTGGCCCGTTTGCCTTCAGTGTTCAAGACGTGATAACATTTTTTATATACAAAAAATCCCAAAAAATTACCTAACAGAGCCAGGACTACAAGAACAGGTTACAAGAGGAATACAAGAAGGGGCCGCAGGTCCGAGGTCCGATGTCCGATGTCTGTCCCTACTCTGCCCTCTCCTTCCCCTTCTCTGATGGCGCCTCTGTCGGCGCTGGCTCCTCTTCTAACACCACCTCCTCCTCTCCTTCTCCATCCTTCTCTACTTCCTTCTCCTTATCCTCCACTCTCTTTTCTTCTTCTTCTTCTTCCTCCTCACTCTCCTTTACTTCGTTGTTGTCATCGCTGTTGTCGCCATCATCAGGGTCATCACCAATGGACTGGAAAGGAACCAGTTAGTAAGATACTTCATGAAGAGAACAGAAAGGCATACCTGGGCACTGGCTTTACCCTTGCAACCTCCACTATTGGCCTCCTCGGCGAAACGGAAGTCTCACCAGTGGAGGTGTCCCTTCGACTCCTGGTGGTTGCAGCCTCCATCAATCTTCTTCTCCGCTCGACGACCTCGTTCTCCTGCTCTTGCGCTCGAATGGCCCGATCGCAAGCATCCTGAGCCGCTTGGCATCTAGCCGCCGCCGCCTTCCTTTGCCTCTCTGCCTCCTCCGCTACCTTCTCCTGAGCTGCCTCCGCTGCTTTCTGCGCCTTCACTCATTCAACCCTTGCTAGAGCCTCCCTCATGATTACATCCTCTGAATCGTCAACAGGGGCACCGGGACTTGGAGGATCGGCGGGGTGAGCAGAAGTACTGGCAGTTGGTTGAGTGGTGGTGGTGGTGGTTCGGCTGGTTGTCATTTTGGTGGACTTAGAAAAACCTCGAGGGAAAGTTGGGCCCATAGCAGTAAAACCTGGCCCTTTTTATATGGGAAAACGGCGCATGGACCAGCGAAAATTTTCCTTCGAATTGTACTCGGCTTACGGGTGACCAACAAAATTTTCCCTGATGACTAAAGAATAATTTCCCGATGCTGACAGCTTTTAAAATTTTTCTTGGGTGACTAATCACAATTCCTGATGCTAATGGCTTTCGAGGGCTCAAGCCTAAGAGGGGGATACTGTCAAGTCTATGCCTCGGGGATCCAGTCTGCCGCTTGGTATTCCAAAGATTCACCTTTATTGTAATCTTATTCCTTATTCTTTCTCGCTACACATACCCTTTCATTCTAGTCATTCCTTATTGTCTTTTACTTTACCCTGCAGGTACTACATGTATAGCTCCTAGTAGTTAGTCTGGCGCTCCGCCCTGATGCGCCAATCTGTAGATATAAATACTGCCTGTACGCCACAGTAGTTCCTCAGTTTAATTATCAACTTAGATTCCCTTTCTACCTCAGTCCATCTCTTAAGTCTTCAGGCTCACTACCTTGAAGCACTCTCTATAGCCTTTGGACTTATAAGTTCTCTGGCTCGCTCCTCATCACCGGCGATACTGCCACTCCGACCTGGCTGCTCCTGGTCTCTCTCCCCTCACTACTTCTGATCTCTGGGGACTAACGGCGTAACGGCGGTATTGTTAATAACTTCACTACTGTCCCCCTTGACTCCCGCTCTTAGACACCTGTGATTACATGGTGTACATGATCTTAACACAGAGTTAACGCATCAGTAGGTTACTCACCTTATATTACGAGCGGATGGTATAATTTCGTGTTCCGCCGGTGCGTTCTGCATATGGATTTGTGCTCACATTTGTTGCATTCAAATATTGGTGTTCATGTTCAACATCGCTGCGTTCAGGTTAAATATTTCACATATTGACTCAACTTCTCCATTGAGCATTATCTACAAGTAATCTATGTAGTCTACCTTTCAGTACATCATGATCTGGAACTATCTATATTGATTTGACTGAAACATTTTGTGTTGAAACAACAAAATACCCAAGAAACTGAATTGGGGCACAGAAATTTTGCAGCTACACCTCCAGTAACAGTTACTGCATGGTAGCTGCACTCTACCACAGTGTATCTTGCTGTTGGAGTTGACTCCGTACGTACTGGGACTGATACATATAGCTTTGACTTCCCTTATCCATATACACCATTTACTATTACCTAGGTACTGTACAGTTAGATAGCTAGATCACGCACAATGGCAACTTCGAGCCCCTCAGTTGTTTTCCTACCAACTGAGGTGAGCTTGATAGCACACCGCTGATTCTCAATACTGACAGTACAATAGTTCTTACTTCTACAGATTATGAGACTCATCTCTAATTAGGTTAAGAAGAAGATTTAAACTTACCAAAAAGAAATTAAATCTGAAAATATGTCGACTGGAAGCATGTTGAATATACCAAGACTCCCAGATGAGAAACAGCTCATTGGTGAGGACAATTGGAGACCATTCAAGTGAGAAGTATTGTTTGTGGTACAGGCCAGGGGTTTGACAGAATACCTTGATGGGACGATCCCAAAACCGACCACAAGGCTGACGGACGCCACAACCAAGTACCCAGCACCAATATACCAGGCAGCAGTTACGCAGCTGTACAGTCTGACGCCGGGCCTGTAAGACCTGGGTCAGAATATGTCTTAGGGTAGATTTGGTATAGGGAGTTTATGTTGTAGCGTGCTAGGAGCAGGCTGGAGCTTGAAGGGAGCTACGGGAACCGCGACCGGGGACAGGAATGACCTAGTAGTAGATGAAACGGAGAGATGTGACCCTGGAGGAGGTCCCTATAAGGTCCCAAGAGGTCCCTAAGGCGTAGGTAGGGAACATGGATGTACGGAACCTAGTAGTATTGCGTAGTAGGAGTTGTACTCGCTAGAACGTCAACGTAGGATCAAATAGGTCATATTGGAGATGGGTCTGGAGTGTCTAAGCTCCTGAGTAGATATACACCCGGGAGGGTAGGTTCCCGGGGACTGGGCTTGAGGATGGACATCCCCAAGTGTGGGAGGTTGTAACGGAGAAGCAATATGTAATTCGACGTAGGAAATAGCTTTGATGTTACCTAGATCAAGGTCCCGAAGCTTGTGGAGCAATAGGGGAGCTCGAGGAGGTTTTGGGGAGGTTAGCTCACCAAGGCGTTAGGCATTGGGGAGCTTTAGTATTGTTTGAGGGAGCTCGGAGACTCACTCGGATTGCTTAGACGTGAAGTAAAAGCATGTATTGGATTGTATAGATGATCGTCGAGACAGTAGACAAGAGTAAGCGAAACAGAGATAAAGAAACAGAGAGCAAAGAGAATTCCGTATGGTTAGCAGGTACAAAGGGACAGGGACTGGACCTATGTAAAGGGTGTGTGTTCAAAATATACCAAGCTGGGGGTTCGGGACATTGCGGCGCTACTTAAATAGGTACGGGAAGTGAACAAGAGAACATCTGGAGACATGAGGCAGCTTAATCAAGGGAGGGAGGTAATCGAGATTAGTACTTAAAGGGGTTGGCGGTTAGGAGGGTCTTGTATGCGTGTCGGAGTGAAGGATGTTTGGGTAGGTATGTCAGCAATACTTGGGGAGGTGTAGAGGGGGAACAGGAGGTGGATAGGATGTATGACAATGTGTGACGGGTACTGGGACTGGTCTGGTTGTAGTCAGGGCATGACAGGGCCCAGAGGAGTGGGAAACATGAGATAGGTTGGTAGCTGGTGCCATCGTATAAAATATGGTTGATCCCATAGGCCTGGGAGTTGACGAACTGAAGCGCGCATCTGAAATCTGGCAAAGCCTGATCAAGAGGTTCGAGAAACACAATGAACAGAGAATTCACCTAGCTGATACAAGCCTTCGACATGAGGTATTCAACCCACTGACAGACACGATGGAGGTGCAACCTCCTCAAGAAAGTCCACGACCTCGGAGGAACAACAACCAGTGCCCAATTTCCATGTATAGTCATCTTCTCAATGCCACCGGACTGGCGACAAGATGTCCGGACAGTACCAGGAAACACGAGTGCCAATGCATTCACATATTTGCAAGCCCTGTGGTACCAGAGGGAAGAAGAATGTAAGGTGGAGGAACAAGACACCAAGAGGGTCAAAGTACTGATGGCGGCACATTCTAACAACCTCTACGTAGCAAATGCGAACCAACCGCAAGTGGGTGGTAGGCCAACAATAACCTGCCACAACTGCAACTGCAGCAAACCAGGCCACATCACTAAGAAGTGCTGGAGCAAAGGAGGAGGTATGGAGGGCCAGGGACCAAAGCACAACTACCTGAAAGCAAAAACCAGTGCAAACACAAACACTACAACCACAGAAGAGAGCAACGTCACTTCACCCATGGCCACATATGTGATGTCAGTGAAAACAGGCAGCAAACCAAGTACGTACCCACTCCACAAGACCCTGGAACCAAGCACTGATCCTGAGAACATACAAAATTATCCCATCCTAGGGAATAAGGATCAGTGCAAGGGATGTGAGGGGGAGAAGGGAGATGTACATGGTTACCATATTGTCCAGACAAAGGATTGTAATGCCTGCCAGGGCCATACTTCACTGTACTCACCCCTGCTACCTGCAATATGAACATTTCTCAATTCCGAAGTGTCAGAGCACTGCTGGGTGCGAAAGTCTGACTTCACTGAGTACATGGAAGTACGGAGCCAAAGGGACAGCAGCGCTATATCAGGCAATGCAGGGAGGTTTCAAATATTAGGTGTCGGGACAGTACGGCTTGTGACACGGATAGGCGAGGACGAGAGGGTTGTATACCTACAAGGGGTAAAACATACCCCATCATTCAAGCATAACCTAATGTCACTGACGACGCTAGACGGATGCAGGATGAAAGGCGAATGGGGTATGGGTATCATGACAGTCAAGAACACTGACGGTAGCACAATACTCAAAGGGTACGGGAGGAATAAGATGTATGAAGTGGAGATACTAGAACTGGGAAGAATGAGCATCAACCACTTGTGATACTGAGACAGACCTGCAGACGTACTCACCTGGCACCGGAGACTTGGACATGTAGCTATACGCCGTATCCTACGAATGGCAAACAGGAACCTCGTCAATGGCCTAAGCATCACTAAGGGCAAAGTCCAGGGGTTGTGCGAAGACTGCCTGTTCAGCAAGGTGACAAAACACCCATTCAATGAGATCCTGACTCACGAAACTGAGATCCTAGAAAGGGTGCACGTCGACTTGTTCGGGCCATCCAGGACCCAGACTTGCGGGGGAGCTAGCACAGACGGTAGATCATCATTTTGGGTACCATATTTTCTAAACAAGAAACAAAAGGCACTGCATGAGCACCGCGTTATGGCGGAGAACCAAACAGGGAAGAAGCTGAAAGTAATATGGATTGATGGTGGTGGGGAGCTCAACAATGGGCTGGTAGACGAATACTACCGGGGGAAGGTGGACCTATGCAATAAAGTTCGATCCCCAAGGCAACCTCCTGAAAAGGAAGGCGCAGTATGTTGCACAAGGATATACACAAGTACAAGGCTGTCAAGTCCATGCCTTGGCGTCCCGCTCTGCTGCTCAGTATCCCAAGATATACTCTTATTGTAATCTCTTCCTTTATTGTTCTTCCCCGCTACACATACCCATTCATTCTAGTCCCTCCTTATTGTCTTTTTCTCTACCCTGCAGGTACTACATGTATAGCTCCTAGTAGTTAGTCTGGCGCTCTGCCCCGATGCGTCAATCTGTAGATATAAATACTGCCTGTACAATACTGTAGTTTCTCAGTTTAATTATCAACTTAGATTATCCTCTTAACATCCTCAACTTGAGACTTCCTCTGTACTCTTGTTACTCTCTAGTCTTCAGGCTCATTGCCTTGAAGCACTTCCTACTCTAACCTTGGGACTTATAAGTTCTTTGGTTTGCTCCCCATTGTCGGCAATACCGCCGCTCCGACTTGGCTGCTTCTGGTTCTCACCTTCCCTATTCTTGATCTCTGGGGACTAACGGCATAATGGCGGTGTTGTTAATAACTTCACTACTGTCACATTTGACCCTCCGCTCTTAGACACCTTGTGGCCTCTGGCACGGTTACACAGTGTACATAATCTTAACAGTATAATTAAACTCAATCCGTTAACATCGTACTGACATATCATTTTTTATGCCTCCGAAAACCCGAGCTCAATCTAGAGCTAACTCTGAAGAAAATACTTTCTTCACCACTGCCCAATCCTTCGCCCCTTTCTCCAAATCTATCTCTGCCATCGGTCATGTCCTCTGGCTCGCTCCTCATCACCGGCAATACTGCCGCTCCGACCTGGCTGCTCCTAGTCTCTCTCCCCTCACTACTTCTGATCTCCGGGGACTAATGGCGTAACGGCGGTGTTGTCAATAACTTCACTACTGTCCCACTTGACTCCTGCTCTTAGACACCTGCGACCTCTGGCACAGTTACACGGTGTACATGATCTTAACACAGTTCAAGACCGAGGAAAGCAATGGGAAGCTGACAAGGTGACCACAGAGGTGCTACTAGGTATGACCATTCAGCAGACCCCTGAGATGAAGTCCATCATGATATCGCAGAAGGCATACTTCCAGAGAATGCTCGTGCACGTCTGGTGCCACACTATGCCACTGCCCCTAAACGTCAAACTACAGGAACTACCCGGCCCTACACCAGAGGCGGACCGACAGTTTATGTGAGGCAGACTGTATAGGGCCATTGTTGGGTTGATCTTATGGGGACAGGTCTGTACCCGACCTGACCTAGCATTCGCGGGAAGCCTCCTGGCCCGCTACTAACTACGTCCAGGGCAAACACACTGGGAGTGTGTCAAATGGGTGGCAGGGTACCTACTAAACACGCTAGAATACTCAATCACCTACAGAGCACTGGCAAAAGAAACCCATGAACTGGGATTGGGACTCAAACCCCACGCATACATGGACTCTGATCACACCGGATGCCAAGACACATCACAATCAACCTCCAGCTACGTGTTCTTCATGGCTGGAGCTACTGTTGCACTTTCCACAACCAAATCGGAGTACATAGGCCTCTCTCGGGCAACTTAGCAAGCGGTGTGGCTGGCTTCATTTCTCTCAGAGGTTGACCTGACACAGGACGGACCTATTCACATGCGTGGCGACAACTTTGGATCTGTGTGTCTAACAGAGAACTCCAAATGACACGCCCTGGTAAAACACATTGCAATGCGGCACCACTATGTGCGGGAAAAGGTAGCCAGCGCGGAGCTACATATCCAATGTATTCGATTAGGCAAGAACAAAGCGGACATCTTCACCAAGGTGCTCAACAGGACGGCTCACTCAAAAATGGTTTCAATGCTTGGACTGGATTGTACGGAGTAGGGGGGGTGTTAGGGAAGTACTCCATACATAGGACAACAGGACATTTACATAAATGGCGTTATTATCTTATACTGTACAGTTGTAAGTACACCACACTGACAGTAATGAGCTTGCCTTGTTTTTGTGTAAAAGAGAAAGGAAGGAATCAAATGGGCACTCCAACCAACCAATCCAATACACAATATGCAAGTTTACTGCTATCAAATTTATTTAATAGCAAGGGGTAGTGTTGTCAAAGGTTCCACAAAGCTTTGAGAGCTAGGGAAGAAGCTTTGATCAATCAATATTGACATGGGTATATCAAGAATTGGGGGTTTGAATCAAAGTAAATTAAATCCGGAACACACAGACCCCTCGGAGGACTAGAACTATGTGCTGGCACAACCACACAGCGTGATTTGCCCTTAAGACCAACAACTGATCCTAAGTGCGAAGAATATCCAACAGCTGGATATAACTTCTCGCAGTCACAAGGAGCAGAACAC
>MU824018.1:0-11139 GCA_027921425.1 Lentinula novae-zelandiae | reverse complement strand
ACACACTGTTGTGTCCCCGGGAATATAATGGCAAGGATATAATGTCAAGATGAGCAGCCTGGATGGGGTTCCTGTGATCCGGAAGTCCGGAATAGCTCGGAAGCAAAGGTGAAAAGAGATATTAAAGAGTGGGATAAGGTGGTACACTTGATTTCAAGCTTGACTACAACGTACAAAGTATTCTAGCTTATATACCTCCCAAATACAGTCAGAAGACCTTGATGAAAGCTCGGAATAATAAATAAGTCACAAGGTGATTATTCCGAAGTCCAGCCGCTCCGGGCCAGGAAGAGTATGGGGTGAATTGCATGCATATGACATTAACCGTCAATAGTCTGGATGGAAAAAATTGCCGCAATGGCGTAATCGGAAGCGTCGGTTTCCACGATAATAGGACGATTGGGTTCCCAGTGAGCAAGAATCGGTGCAGAAGTGAATGCAATTTTGAGGTTTTCAAAAGCCTCTTGACAGTTGTTGTCCCAGATCCAGGGAGCGCCTTTCCAGGTAAGCCAAGTCATCAGCACAACAATATCACTATAATTATAAATAAAACGATGATAGAAGTTTGCAAAACCCAGAAAGGACTGAATGTCCTTAACCTTCCTAGGAACAGGCCATTCCAGAATGGTCTGTACTTTCTCTTTGGACATAGTGAATCTGTCAGGAGAAAGAATGTAACCCAAATACTCAATGGTATCCATATGAAACTCGCATTTGTCAGGATTGGCGTAAAGCTGATGTTTCTGCAACCGCCAAAGAACTTCCTTGACTTGTTCTTGGTGTTCCTCTGGTGTATCGGAGTAAATCAGAATGTTGTTGAGATAGACGATGACACAAACATCTAGCATGTCAGTAAAGATGTCATTCACAAAACGTTGGAAAGCAGCAGGAGCATTTGTAAGGCCAGACGGCATAACCTTCCATTCGTAGGAGCCGTAACGGGTCCGAAAGGTAGTTTTCCATTCATCACCTTCTGCAATTCTGACTAGATGATAAGCATGAGCAAGGTCCAATTTGGTATAGATTTTAGCTCATTTTGGAGTGTCGAGGAGGTCCAAGATCAACGGCAGAGGATAGTGGTCCTTCTTGGTGATACAGTTGAGACTGCGGAAGTCCACGCAAAGCCGAAGTTTTCCGTCCTTCTTGGGAATGAAGAGTACCGGGGCGCCGTGAGGCGAGGAAGATGGGGTGATGGCCCCAGTAGCCAGCTGTTTGTCAATAAAGTCTTTACGGGCGACTAGCTCCTTCTCAGACAAAGGATAAATTCAACCGAGAGGCGGCGAAGCGCCTTCTTCCAAGTCAATCTTCAGGTCATAGGGTCGATGTTCCGGTAATGAATCTGCAGCAATCTCGTCGAAGACGTCTGCAAACTCGGTGTACTCTTCTGGAATAGAGTGATGTAGTGGAGGGACAATAGGAGCGGTGGAGGAGCGGTCGGCGGCGTGGGCCACGACCTCTGAGTGAATAGCACAAAGAAGGATTGGTTCCATACCAGTGTCCTTGCAAGCCCTATTAAAGACTGCAGCACTGACAAGTGCAATGTCGACCTCGGGGATTTCCAGTTGAGCAGCGAACTGAGAGACTGTAGGGTAAGAGTAGATGGGTTCAAAACGGAATTTGGACGAAAGAGGCCTGGGCCGATTTGACCAAGAGCGAGAGCAAAGTGAATCCCTGGAAGGGGTTTCCAGAATTGTCAGTGAAACCGATGGTGAAGGTTCCGGTTACGGAACAGTGACCTTTGCATCAACAATGTGGGTGACAGAAGGCACAGACGTCTGTGGAGAATCAAAGTGTGAAGTGTTACGGAATGTAATGTTTTGAGATCCCCAGTTAATCAACAGATTGTGGCAGGATAAGAAACTGTAACCTAATACTGCTTTACAAGATGAATCTAAATGTGTAACATAAAAGGGTAATAGGAGCAGCTCGCCAGAAGGGAACCAAACGGCGATGTTTGCCATCTTGGTAATGGGTTTAGAAGATAATAAACCATCAAAGAGACGAAGATTAACAGGAGAAATCTTGGTAGTTGGAATAGAATTTTGTGAAACATAATGAGTATCAATGAAAGAGTCAGTAGAACCAGAATCAACAAGAGTAGGAAATTTGAGAAGAGCAGAAATAGGTTCGGCCGGCGCGGCTGAATCGGATAACGGAATCTCAGTAGTTAATGATATTACAAGAGATCATTCAATAGAAGAAAGAGCGGACGCGCTGAGATATAACTCCCCAGGTGAGGTACGAACCTGATCAATGCAGCTCCTGTTTTGTACCGGGGAACAAGAGCTGCCGATTAGTTTTCTGAATCCTCTTCCACAACCACAGTAGTTGTGTCAGGGGTTTCTTCAACCTCGGCAGCGCGGCTCTTCGATTCCCAAGCCTTTCGCTTGTTGCAGTCAGCAATCTGATGCTTACCACCGCAGAAGAGACAAAGATTATCCTTCATCCTTTGATCCCTCTCAGAGGGGAGAACTTTCCCATTGGCACCGAGATGGTTGAACGCGGGGCGCTGACCGCCAGATTGGCCGGAGTTCGAAGAGTTTTGAGGTTTACATCCGTTGAAAGATTTGGGCTTAGGCGTAAACAGCGCCGAAGAGCCCAATGGTTGAGAGTTGTTCTGCTGGTTAGTAGAACCAGCTTTAAAGTCGGTGGAACCCTTCTTCAGGTTCCAAGCAATGAAAGGCTTACCAGCCTCACGCTTCTTAGTTTCTTTGCGCTTCCAATAATGGTTGTCAATACGAAGAACCTCTTGACAATAGTCAGCAAGCATCGCTGGTTTGGGCAAATGCGCCATTTCGTCCTTGATGCATTCTGCCAACCCTCGTCCATAAGCCCATTTCAGGGCAGCCGAATCCCAGTTGGTACTGGCAGCCAGAGTGTTGAACCGGATGTTGTATTTCCGGATATTTTTGGTTTCCTTCATCTTCAGGTTACCAAGAGAATCTTCGGCCTCGCCTTGGCGTCGTAAACACCGAAATTGTCCTGTAGCTCCTTCACAAGAGCTTCAAAGGAAGACGTCCATGCCGGCAGCGAGTCGAGATCCGGATTGAAGATGTCGGGAACAAACCACTCCTTGGCTGAGCCACTGAGGTAAGAAAGGGTGTAGTTCACCTTCCGCTGGTTGGTCATTAAAGACCAGGGCGAGATTGACAAAGAAAGTTTTGAGCCCATGCCTCGGGCCTCCATTCCGCCGCTCGGTATTCCGAAGATCTACCTTTTATTGTAATCTCTCCTTATTGTTCTTTCTCGCTACACATACCCTTTCATTCTAGTCCTTCCTTATTGTCTTTTACTTTACCCTGCAGGACTACACGTATAACTCCTAGTAGTTAGTCTGGTGCTCCGCCCCGTTGCGCCGCTCCGTAGATATAAATACTGCTTGTACGCTACTGTAGTTCCTCAGTTTAATTATCGACTTAGATCAATTTAGATTCCCTCCTTAACTCTGTGCTCCTCTAAGTCTTCAGGCTCAACGCCTTGAAGTACTCTCTATAGCCTTTGAACTTATAAGTTCTTTGGCTCGCTCCTTGTCATCGGCGTTACCGCCGCTCCGACTTGGCTGCTACTCAGCTCCTCCCTTCTATACTCCTGATCTCCGGGGACTAACGGCGTAACGGCGGTGTTGTTAATAACTTCACTACTGTCCCATTCGTCTTCCGCACTTAGACACTCTGTGACCTCTGGCACGGTTACACGGTGTACATGATCTTAACAGTGTGTCTTAACAGATATCTAGTGGGCTCACCTCAGTTGGTAGTAAATCAACTGAGGGTCTTGAAAATGCCGCACTTGTAATATACTGACTATGAACTGTACAGTACCAAGTATAACGCCATGTGTCTTGTATGTACTTAGGTGTGTGGAGTACTTCCCAACAGGGGAATATTGTTAAGAGCATAATCTCAGTTGTCTGTAAAGCAACTGTATTGTCCTAAGTACCTGTGAAGAGCGTAATCTATGTGTGTAATCAGTGGGCTGCTATATGTAGTTGATATCCTAGGGCTCACCTCAGTTGTCTGTAAAGCAACTGAGGGAGTTGAATCACCGTGTCGTGGGATGTAAGCTAGTACAGTACAGTATTCTGTAATAACACCATTTACGCAATGGTAGGGTACTTGTACATACGGAGTATACTCTAACAAATATTCCATATGTACATACAGCTTTGAATTTTCTGGTTCACAAATGCCATTATTACTGTATAATGTGCAGCTTGATCTTCACACTTCACAATGAATTCAAGCACCTTGGTTGTCTGTGTTAAGATAAGTTAATCTCAGTTGATGTTGTAACAACTATGTATCTACCTGTTAAGATAAGTTAATCTACAATGAGTTCATATATGTATATCTCTGTATGCGTGTAGCAGGCTTACCTCAGTTGATGTTGTAACAACTAAGGTGAGTTGGCGTTGTTGATTGTGTGATATTGTTGGAACTATACAGTATCAAGTAATAACACTGTCTCTCAGTATAGAGTCCCCAAGAGGCAGTCAATACATATGGAGATCACATTCAGTACATATGGAGTATGTCTCTTAACAGTCTGACTCTTATTAGCACCTGAGGTGAGTTCAGCAGTACAATCACAGTTGTCTTATCATCAATTAAGCATTAAGTGCCTACTCTAACGATATCTTTTGAACTTATTTTTTGTGGATACCACTATCTCATCCTATCCTATCCATGTTAATGTCGGTTGATTCTCAGTTGTAGTAGTAGGACAACTTGATTGTGGTATGTTCCTCAAAAATCCTACTTTGTAAGTCAGTTCATTTTTGTGACATTTTTTGAATTTTAGACTCAAGAAATAACAATGAGCTGAACTTGAAAAAATTGAGTCTGGCATTGTTTAGTAAAACACATAGCAATCTTTGGAACTCATATAGTGACACCTATTCGTAGACCACCCTATATGGGTAAATCTGGTATATGCTAGACTCTAGTGTGTATATTGAGGCTTTTTGTGCTCAGAAAATCATATTCAATGTGCAGAGTATATATGAATATTTCCAGCATTTTACTGGATATCTGCTAACCACAGTAAATATGGGGAAAAGAAACAAAGATAGATAAAGTATCTTCCATCAAAGAGGATTGAATTCTAGATGTTATCATTAGCCCATATTCATCAATAGATCTATTTTCAACACTTACCAAGGTCTATAATATACATATCTCTTGGGGGTCGAGTATCTATACGAAGATCAACGGAGCCTCAGTGTTGAACCAAAGGAACAGAACAGCTGAATTATACCTATACGAAGATCAACGGAGCTAACTAGTTGATAAGTATCAAAGTGTAGGTAGAATGAAAGAAAAGAACTTACCCTCAGTGTCGAACCAAAGGAACAGAACAGCTGAGGGGAAGAAGCGTGCGAATGGTAAACTAAGTACTCTGAGTCACGTGAAAGCGAAGTGAATCGGCCATGAAAAAAGGAAACGTCTTCCAACACACCCCCACCGATGAATGAAGTGGTCATGTAACAGTCGGCAGTGGTACTAGACCAAGAGATAGGGAATGTTTGTAGTGTAAGTCTGTAGGTAGAGATTTGGTGAAAATATCAGCAATCATATCAAGGGAAGAACACCAAATAGTTGTGATAGAGTCATCTTCAATGTGAGATCGGATAAAGTGGTAGCGAATGTCGATATGTTTAGAACGGTTGGAAACAGAACGTGAATTTGCAATGTCAATAGACAAACGGTTATCAGATATTAAAGGAAAGGGATTGGGAATCGGAAGTGAGATCAAGGAAGTAAATACCCGGATCCAGAGTAATTCTTTCAGGACGTGCGTTAAGCCCATGTATTCTGCTTCCATTGACGATAAGGCAATACTCTTCTGTTTCGATGCCGACCAAGCGACTAAACCGCCAAACAAGAAAATTCCAAATCCAGAGATGGATTTCTGATCCAGTGAGTTGCTTCCCCAATCTGCGTCAGAAAGTGCCATCATGTCAGATTTGATTCCTAGAGTGTTAAGGAGATCAGTCCGATGATCACCCCCATATTGTAGAGACCAAGTCCGAGTTTTTGCCAGATATCGAAGAGTTCCTTTAGCTGCAACAAGGTGCCGAGGAGATGGTTTGGAATTGAATTGGGCAAGAAACATAACAGTGTAAGCAATGTCGGGTCGAGTGCATAGAGCTAGAAAAAGTAGACAACCGATGAGAGCTTGATAGATCTTCGTCAGAGATTCCGGATCGACATCAGCATAAAGAGAGGGATTAGGATCGGGACCATCAAATTTGTATCGGAGTGGAAGGTCGTGGGTGATACATTCGGTTAGACCGTATTGCTCTAGAAGATCTTCAACATACGATTCCTGTGATAGCCATAAGAGACGTTGGGCGCGGTCACGGTATATCCGAATTCCAAGGAAAGTCGAAGTCTGACCCAAATCAATAACTTTGAATCGACAATTAATTTTCGTGATAAACCAATGGTAGAGTTCAGTTGAATTTGTAGAGACTAAGCCATCGTCAACATGAACGGGAATGAGCATTACGAGCGGATCCCCATTAGTAGGCATTTTGATAGACAAGTCAGGCGGTGTTGTCCATCGGCCAATAAAGACAGCATTGTCACATTCACACCGCTTGAATCCAATGTCACCTAAAGCTTTACAAAGTGTGGAATACCATGCTGCTGATGCTTGGTGGAGACCGTATAGCGCTCGTCGTAAACGGTATACCGCGTTAGGATTTGCGGTGATCGGTCGACCTGGAATTTGCTTGACATAGATCTCTTCTGTGAGTGGCGCATTCAGGAAAGCTTGCTTGACGTCAAAGGAATATAATTCGAGGTTCATATGTGCAGTCCAAGCCATAACAATGCGATAGGAAACCATTCTGGTGACTGGAGCATGAACATTGCCATAGTCCTCAGGTTGTTGGGTAAATCCTTGCGCAACGAGTCGAGCCTTTTTCGTTCCATCCAGTTTAAGATCGTATACCATTTTGAGGCCAATTGGAAATTTCCCCTTCGGGCAAGACGGTACTTCCTCGAAAACTTCTAAATCAAATAGACCAGAGATTTCCCTATTCTCAGTGTCAATCCATTCATTTGTATCAGGTCGCAATAGCATTTCCCTACGTGTGGATGGTGCTTTTCTGAGATCAAAGACTCGGGGTTTCGAAGTTGAGGTTGAAAGTGGTTTTATCGGATTAAATGGACTGGGGATATTGGCGAGCGCTGCGAAGAATAGTTCAGAATCATCATCTATGCATTCAAACTCATCTTCCAGAATGCGACAAGCAAGTGAGCATCCGATGATGTCAAGTTCGACCTGTTTATCACGAGTGGGAGGAAGTCCCTCATTAACTCGTCGTTCTTGAAGGAGTTCATCGCGTCGCCGAATTCCTTCACGCCATTCCTTTCCACGTTCCGCTAGTTGTGTTGTGCGACGGGGTCGAGGACCATTAGGTGTAGAATTTGTGTGTCCATTAGATTGTAGAGGAACCGGATCTATTTTGGATGTGGAAACTTTTGATGATCGCGGGCCACGTAGTCGTCCAAATTGGGATTCATTGAATACAACTTGGTCGGAGAAATGTTCCTTCCCATTAGTATCACGAACTCTCCAACCTATGCGATGATCCTCATAGCCCACAAATATGCCTTCCAACATCTTATCACCAAATTTGAGTCGAATGTCCTCGGATACTTGGATCCAGCACTGGCACCCCCATACACGTAGATTTGATAGATTTGGTGGATGACCATGAACCATTTCGTATGGGGTTTTGTTATCAGGGATTGTCTTCGTTGGTAAGCGGAACCGTACGTAAATTGCAGTCCGAACTGAATCTTCCCAGAATTGTAAGGGTAAACCGGAGTGTACGAGCATTGTCATGGCATCGTTTTCGATAATACGAACCCATCGTTCAGCCTTCCCATTTTGTTGATGAGAATAAGCTGCCGTTTTCTGGACTAATATCCCTTTCTCTTCGAAATATGTTGTAGCTTCCAATCCGTGAAATTCCTTGGCACCGTCCAGTCGTATATTTTTGACTTTGTGAGGTGACATGATATTCTCCCAGGTTGAAATCGTCGATTTGATATTCCGTAATGCTTGGTTCTTCTTCGCGAAACATCCTCCAGATAAAGCACTTGTATAGTCATCGAGAATGATATTAAAATGAGAGCTTCCATGGTTTGACAGAGTCCCTATAGGCCCACACGTATCGGTATGAATCAGTTCGAGTGGTGCCGAAGCGCGGTTTCCGTGGTAAGGATATGAAAAACGAGGATGTTTTCCTTTAAGGCAGGAATCACATATCCCTCTCATTTTTGTCCCATTCCACTCCTCAAGTCCCTTCGCAGATGTTCCCGTAAGAAGTTCGTTTGTAAGGTCTACGCCAGGATGACCAAAGCGTTCATGGAATAGTGCTCCGTTTGGGATTCGAGGAATAAAGACTGGCATTGCTAGGGAAATAGGATTGGAGAAGTCCTTGTCTGGTCGTAGGAACTTTCCTCGTAGAATGCATAAGCGTTGAACCACGTCGGCGACTGTGAATCGATCTGGGTCAGGATGTATCTCAACCATTTCTGGGGACATGATGAATGTGAAACCATGCTCGAGCATTGCTCCCACAGATAACAAGTTTACTGGGGCATCTGGAGCATATAGACAATCATGCATTTCCAAGATCAGTTTCTCAGTTGTTCCTTCAATACACATCTCAAAGTAACAGGTACCCGATGCTTTGGTAGATAGAATACCTGAGTTGGCTGTTTGTACAGCAAGAGCTCCATCTACGTCGAAAGTGAAGAAGAACCTGCGGTCGTTAATGATATGGTTTGTGCAGGCTGAATCCAGAAGTGTTTGAGTTCTCTGGATAATAGTTGAACATGCAATAGGTTCGCCATTCTGTAGATGAGGTATTGGTACCGGAGAGCTTGGGAATGAGGATAATAGTGCCGCAAATGGTTTCAGACGTCGCGCAGGATAAGTTGAACGGATAGTTGTATTAGCGTTCGAGGTAACATTAGGTACATGATTTACAGTATCCACAGGTTCAATTGTCAAAGTGGAATTCAAAGCGGGTGAATTCGTTGTTGTAACGTAGGCAGATGGTTTGTTATTCGGCTTTGGAAGATTCGTTTGATCCTTCGGTTTCTGCAATTCGGGTGATTTATCGGGCGTTCCTCCATTTCCATTGCATTGAAAACGACGATTGTACGTACCACCCCCAGAATCAGCAAGGTCTAGGAGTTCCCTGTTGCGCGCATTTTCAAGACAGATGGCGAATTTATCGAATAAGTCTCTGTTTGGAATAATGCCCATTTGGTCGAAAAATGAGTGATCCTTTGTCCCGGTCCCGTATCCATCGGTGACGTGGCATGAGAATTCACGCGCATATATGCTGGTGAATGTTGTATAGGACGAAGTGGAATGGATACCGGCGTTTGGTATGGAATTGATTGAGTTCTAGGCGGATCGCGATGGACTGGTACCGTAAGATCCATGCGGGATCCATGATCATCAGTATTCATCCGTGGCAACAAATTTTTCAAATTGATCTCGATAAGCGAGAACAAACGCAGCAGTCCAGAAGAAGATTAATGAGCTGTAGACGGCGTACAACCGCGAAGTTCTGTGGTTCAAAGTTGTTCAACGTATAAGTAAGACCTAGGGAAGACCCATAACCTCTTGGGGGTCGAGTATCTATACGAAGATCAACGGAGCCTCAGTGTTGAACCAAAGGAACAGAACAGCTGAATTATACCTATACGAAGATCAACGGAGCTAACTAGTTGATAAGTATCAAAGTGTAGGTAGAATGAAAGAAAAGAACTTACCCTCAGTGTCGAACCAAAGGAACAGAACAGCTGAGGGGAAGAAGCGTGCGAATGGTAAACTAAGTACTCTGAGTCACGTGAAAGCGAAGTGAATCGGCCATGAAAAAAGGAAACGTCTTCCAACAATATCTATGTTGTGTTTACTGTAGTAGACAAGAGGAGGCATGCCAGGGCAAGCCACTGAACTAAATTTACAATGGTGGTAAAAGCGGAATTATGTATGAGAAATTGCTGGACCGAGTATTCAAATGATCAAAAACAGAATTGAAGCTCGACCCTCCCGCCTACGAGAGTAGGATAGTAGACAGGGGGATGGCGCTGGAGTTTTCTGTGAAATCGACTGGTACATAACCCCCCCGTGTGAATTTGAAGATTGCCGTTGACATGCCTAAATTTTGGCTAGACGTCTATGCTGTGAATTGTGACATTTTCACATATAGATTCGTATCAAGAGGACTGTAATTGAGACCCAGATTGACAGTCAAAGTCAATACTGAATCAGTCTAATAAGTTGAAGGGACCATATACCCATACTACCACAAGTTGGTTAGTTTACCCATCCCCGATACTACCTTCAGATAGTAGTCTACCTGTTTGTCAAGCAGGATTATACCAGACTCGGGCTACATCCGAAGGATGACCATTCACGTATGACATACCAAGGGTATTCTTATTGGACCTTACACTGGCAGGAGTTTGGAAGAACTTACTCAAGTGACCATGAGCCGAGGATTGACTCAAAATGACTTTTGAGAGCTCAGGAATTATCAAAATACTCCTTCTAGAACGAGACCATGCATTAATCTAAAAAGACTGTGATTTAGTCTAATAGACCAATCAGGTTGCATGATTGAGGAAAATGACTAGAAGAACGATTGAAGTACTGCGAGGCTTCGAAAACATATCAAATGAATGTCAAAGAGTCCTGACGTAGAAAATAATGAAGAATGCAATTAAATGAATACTATGCGTAACTCCCTTGACAGAGTATAGGCACAATGGGTGTCTATTGAAAGAGAGAAGCAATTAGTTTAATCCAGATGAATCAGATTAATAGGATTAGAATCGAGGAGAGCTGATTTGCCTCCGGACGAGGTGACAAACGATCGAAGTAAGTGTTGAACAGCAATGACAGCTGAACACGATTCGAGTCATTCTCCAAAACAATTAAATTAAATGAATATCGAAGTACCTACCTATGTTTGGAGGTATACTAGAATCTTGGAACCATTATGGACCAAATAAGGACATGAAGATTCAAATTAAATGGTATCTGACCGATTGTAGAAGTTTCCTTGCGGTTCCGAACGTTTATTGTATTAAATTAATTGTA
>MU824017.1:0-11152 GCA_027921425.1 Lentinula novae-zelandiae | reverse complement strand
TCATTGAGTGACCTGGACCTGAAAGCTACTGGTCTCCACTTTCCGTCAACGTTCTGTGACAAGACTGCACCATTAGCGTAGTCAGAGGAATCGGCTTCAACTCGGAACTTTCCAGTTTCTCTTGGAATAATGAGAGTGACATCTTCGATGATCCGGTCCTTCAGTCAATCAAATGCATCCTGTTCAAGAGATGTCCATTCCCAAGTCACATTCTCTGTGAGTCGTGTTAGGGGTTTGGCAATTTTACTGAAATCTCGGATGAATCGGCGGAAGAAGTTGCAAAACCCTAGAAACGATTGTAATTCACGTTTTTTCTCTGGTGGCTGCCAGGTTCGAACTGCTTCAATCTTTTTTGGGTCCATCCGGATTTGTCCATTGCCTACGATGATTCCGAGATACTCGACCTCTCTAGCCTCAAAGGTACACTTTTCTGGTTTCAAGTATAGCTTGTTGGCTTTTAGGATATCGAGAACCTTTCTGACGATGACTCGGTGTTCCTCAATGTTGTCCGTGAAGATGAGAATATCATCCATATAAACAATGACGTGTCCTTGATCAATGAGTTCTCGAAGGATGTGATTCATGAAGGCTTGGAACGTGGCGGGTGAGTTTGTAAGTCCGAAAAACATGACTGTAGGCTCAAACAAGCCTCTGTTTGTTCGGAACGCTGCTTTCCATTTGTCTCCTTCTTTGATCCGGATGTTATTGAATCCCCATCGGACGTCCATCTTGGTGAAGACTTTGGAATTCTTCAGCTTATCGATGAGTTCCTGAATCAATGGGAGTGGATATCGATTCTTGACAGTCATGTCATTTAGCTTTCGATAATCCTGTATGGGCCGTAGTGTTCCATCTTTCTTTTTGACAAAGAAGAAAGGTGAAGCCATGGGCAAACATATTAAATTGATGTAAAAATTCTGACCGTCGGACCTGTTGGCAAGTGAGAACTTTGGTAGTAGAAAAATACTCAAGATTCTTGTGATCGGTGACGACGTCAACCGGATCGCCCGAGCCTTCCAGATAATGACCCCAAGCTTTAAAGGCCTCGAAGATGGCCAGTAGCTCTTTATCATGAGTATCATGGTTAAGTTCAGCCACGTGAAGCATTCTGGAAAGGAAGGCTAGAGGATGAATTTCACCGTTAGCATATTGGATGGAAAGAATTGGTTCAGCTCACAATGGGCCAGTATCGGCGCAGAAGTGAAAGCAAGTTTGAGATTTTCAAAGGCCTCTTGACAGCTGCTGTCCCAGATCCAAGGTGCACCTTTCCAGGTAAGCCAAGTCATCAGCACAACAATATCACTATAATTATAAATAAAACGACAAGAGAAGTTTGCAAAACCCAGGAAGGACTGAATGTCCTTAACCTTGATCGGAACTGGCCACTCTAGCACTGTCTGAACTTTCTCCTTAGACATAGTCAATCCGTCGGGAGAAAGAATATAACCCAAATACTCAACAGTATCCATATTGAATTCCCACTTCTCAGGATTAGTGTAAAGCCGATGCTGGCAAAGTCACCGAAGCACTTCCTTGACGTGTTCTTGGTGTTCTTGTGGCATATCAGAGTAGATCAGAATATCGTCAAGATGGACAATGACACAAACATCGAGCATGTCTGAAAAGATGTCGTTAACAAACCGCTGGAATGTTGCGGGGGAGTTCATAAGGCCAAACGGCATAACCTTCCATTTGTAAGAGCCATATCTGGTCCGAAAGGTGGTTTTCCATTCATCACCTTCTGCGATTCTGACTAGATGATAAGTGTGAGCGAGATACAATTTGGTGTATATTTTAGCTCTTTTCGGAGCATTGAGAAGATCTGAAATGAGTGGAAGTGGGTAACGGTCCTTCTTGGTGATACAATTGAGTCTGTGGAAATTGACGCAAAGGTGAAGTTTGCTGTCTTTCTTTGGGACAAAAAGGACCGGAGCACCATGAGGAGAGGAAGATGGGGTAATAGCACCAGTAGCCAGCTGCTTGTCAATAAAGTCTTTAAGGGCGACTAACTCTTTTTCAGACAAAGGATACACTTGACCAAGAGACGGCGAAGTGCCTTCTTCCAAGTCAATCTTCAGGTCGTAGGGTCTATGTTCAGGCAATGAATCTGCAGCAATCTCGTCAAAGACATCTGCAAACTCGGCGTACTCTTCTGGGATAGAATGATGTAGTGGAGGGACAGTAGGAATGGTGGAGGAGCGGTCAGCGGCATGGGCTGTGACCTCTGAGTGAATAGCACGAAGGAGAATGGCTTCCATACCAGCGTCCTTGCAAGCCCTATTAAAGACTGCAGCACTGACCAGTGCAATGTCGACCTCAGGGATTTCCAGTTGAGCAGCGAACTGAGAGACTGTAGGATAGGAATAGATGGGTTCAAAGGGAAATTTGGATGACAGAGGCTGAGGCCTCTTTGGCCGAGAGTGGGAGCAAGAGCAAGAGTGAAGTGAATCCCCAGGGGGGGTTTCCAGAATTGTTGGGAAAACTGACGGCGAAGGTTCCGGTAGCAGAACAGTGACCTTTGCATCAACGGTGTTGATGGCAGAAGGCACAGACGTCTGTTTTCCGAATCCTCTTCAACAACCCCAGTAGTTGTCTCAGGGGCTTCTTCAACTTCGGCAGCGCAGCCCTTCAACTCCCGAGCCTTTCGCTTGTTGCAGTCAGCAATCTGATGCTTACCACTGCAGAAGAGACAAAGATTGTTCTTCATCCTTCATTCCCTCTCAGACGGGAGAGCTTTCCCATTGGCACTGAGATGGTTGAAGGCGGGGCGTTGACCGCCGGATTGGCCGGAGTTCGAAGAGTTCTGAGGCTTACCATTGTTGTTTGGTTTACCTCCAGAGAAAGGTTTAGGTGTTGGCGTGAACGGCGCTGAAGAGCCCGATGGCTGAGAGTCATTCTGCTGGTTAGTAGAACCAGCTTTGAAGTCCAAGGAACCCTTCTTCGGGTTCCGAGCAATAAAAGGCTGACCAGCCTCATGCTTTCTAGTTTCTTCGCACTTCCAGTAACGGTTGTGTCACAAAGCGGCAGCGGCGGAGTGACTAAGCGGAGCAGAGAGGCGGAGCGACTAAGCGGAGTGATAATGCGGAGCGACTAAGCGGAGCAGAGACAGACTGGTCCCAAGATAATGACAGAGATATATTGAGTATCGTAGTCATAGGTAATAATAAGTAACACATACCTGGTCCCAAGATAATGACAGAGAGGTCAAGATAAGGGACCAGGCTGTGGGGGTTTGGCTATTTATACATAATCCGATCTGCGAGAAATAACGATGTAATGCTGTACAGTTTAGGAACAAGGAAGGTGGCGGAAGCCGGTAGAAGGAGAAGGGTAACAAGTGGATCGGTAATCGATGATGGGGGTCAGGTGGATCTGTAATCGATGGGATTTGGTGGTGATGTGATCGTACAAGTAAAGGCGTCGAAACGGTGAGAAAGGGAAAATGATAGGGGCTACGTACTTCATGACAGGTTGTCAATATGAAGAACTTCTTAACAATACTTGGCGAGCATTGCCGGTTCGGGTAGACGCGCCATTTTGTCCTTGATTCATTCTGCCAAACCTCGTCCATAAGCCCAATTCAGGGCAGCAGAATCCCAGTTGGTACTAGCAGCCAGGGTGTTGAACCAGATGTTGTATTTCCAGATGTTT
This sequence comes from Lentinula novae-zelandiae, assembly GCA_027921425.1. NCBI lineage: Eukaryota > Fungi > Basidiomycota > Agaricomycetes > Agaricales > Omphalotaceae > Lentinula > Lentinula novae-zelandiae. The sequence goes on along the minus strand of MU824017.1, from coordinate 7,501 downwards.
TTGGTTTCCTTCATCTTCAGGTTACCGAGGGAATCTTCGGCCTCGCCTTGCGCATTGTAAACGGCAAAATTATCCTGAAGCTCTTTTACAAGGGCTTTGAAGGAAGATGTCCACGCCGGCAGCGAGTCGAGATCCAGGTTGAGAATATCAGGGACAAACCATTCTTTGGCTGAACCACTGAGATAAGAAAGAGTATAATTCACCTTCCGTTGATCGGTGAAATACTTTGGTTGGTCATTGAAGACTAGGGCGAGATTGATGAAGAATGTCTTGAGCTTTCGGGGATCCGAACCGTCGGATACCTCTGGCTCCTTGACTTTGCTCTTAGATTCAGAGCTGTCAGAGGGTCGGCTGAGAGCAGCTTAAATGGTACCGAGGGTTTCAATGGAACCCTTGACCCCAGAGAGGAGTTCCAACATAGCACGTTGCTTGTTGGGGATGTCAGGAGTGATTGGGGTATGGGATCCACCAGGTCCACCAGGTCCACTGGGGTCACCAGGCTCACCATGTGGTAAACTGCCGCAGTCGTCATCCAGATCGTCATTGTCAGGATTGTCGTTGTCGGCACCCGGATTGTTGGGGTTGACAGGAGGGTCTTGATCGTCATGATCACCGGCATCCAGAACGAAGTGAGGAGGCGGGTCACGAGGAGATTGTGAATTAGCATGACGTTGAGGTTGCTTTCCAGTATGACGAGCTATGACTTGGAGAATTGGAGATTCAATTCGAGTAATAGACCAGCCCCGGACCGGGGCAACCACAGGGGGTTGTCCACGGCAAGGGGTCAAGACTTGGACAGGTTGTCCATCACCAGTATACAAGGTGCTGTACTCAAATTGTTGCTCTTCTTCCATAGCTTCAGGAACAGTTGACGTAGTAAGAACAGTAGCTGGACCGAAACCACAATTATGGCGGCGTGGTTGACTGATAGCAGAAATAGATTCGGAGAAAGGGGCAAATGATTGGGCTGCAGTGAAGCAAGTGTTTTCTTCAAAGTTAGCTCTAGATTGAGTTTGGGTTTTCAGAGGTATAAAAAATGATATGTCAATACAATGTTAACGGATTGAGTTTAATCATACTGTTAAGATCATGTACACCGTGTAACCGTGCCAGAGGCTACAGGGTGTCTAAGTGCGGAGGGTCGAATGGGACAGTAGTGAAGTTATTAACAACACCGCCATTACGCCGTTAGTCCCCGAAGATCGAGAACAGAGGAGAGAAGAACTAGTAGCAGCCCAGTCGGAGCGGCGGTAACGCCAATGACGGGGAGTGAACCAAAGAACTTATAAGTCCTAAGGTCAGGGCAAGAAGTCCTTCAAGGCAACGAGCTTGAAGACTAGAGAGTCACAAGAGTTCAGAGGGAGACCCAAGTCAAGGACATTAAGAGAGTGATCTAAGATGATAATTAAACTGAGGAACTACAGTAGCGTACAGACAGTATTTATATCTACGGATTGGCGCATCGGTGCGGAACACCAGACTAACTACTAGGAGGTATACGTGTAGTACCTGTAGGGTAAAGTAAAAGACAATAAGGAGAGACTAGAATGAAAGGGTATGTGTAGCAAGAAAGAACAATAAGAAGGATATTACAATAAATGGTAGATCTCGGAGGACCGAGCAGCAGAATGGGCCACCGAGACATGGACTTGATAGCTTGTCAGTTCTTTTTGTCCCAAGCTGTTCGAGCAGTAGCATTGTTTAGTGGGGATATGGTGCCAAAGGCATAGTCCTTGAGGCCCATGTCTGTCAGAATGTCAAGCATTTTAATTTTCCAGGTGGAGTAATTCTCAACACCGGAAAGATGCTGAATTTGGTAAGCACTAGTAGTGGAGTCTGACATCTTGGATGTGGGTTTGTTGCGGTTACAAGTGTGGGGGAATGAGAGCATTGGTTATGTTGTAGGTTAAGATAATTATTTGGTTAAGGGGAGCCCACATAGATGTCCATAATAGAGGGTGCAGGGTATGAGAAGGTGGGGAGATTCAGTGGTGTTGCTTATAGGGCTGTGATGGGCAAGACACAACACAATCATTCTTTTTTTTCAAGTGATATTTATGATTGATCTGTTATAATGATACAGGTTTTGCTGATCTAAACAAATCATTGCCAAGAAATGGATGAAGAAGAATAATTATACGTTAACAGATTTCTTTCAGAGTATTGGTGCTCAGGATGCTCTCATCCTTGCACTCTTGTGGAACAGTATGAATATTTGGCATGGATGCCTCGGTCCATGCTGTTCTAGTTTCGTTATCTCTAGATGACCCCCCGTTGTCATTTCTGCGGAACTGGATAGGAATATAGTGACGGGGTGCTATCCTCTGGGAGGCCAACTCAGTATTGTCAGGATTATTGATATACCCAGGATTGTCACTAAAGGATGTTTCGAAAGCAGATTGATCTTCTTTGCCATTGTTTCTGCCCCATGCATTTCCACTTGCCCAAACTGTGGCAAATAGTACCCCAAGGATGCCCAGATACATGTTGCTCATGAGGACCTCAGCACCACGTGCATATGAATGGTCTCTGGCAATTAATATGACCTGAGCAACATTCAGGAAAAGTGGAAACACAAAATTGGCAAGAGCAACAGCAAAGAGGGTCCGTATCCGGGAAAGCAGTGATTCTGGATTTGTAAGGTCAAATCTTTGAGCACCAGCAGATACATACTACTCACTGCTCCGGAGAAGAAAGTTATTCCCATCTCCTCGATAGAATTTCCTCAACTTCCAGAAAAAAAAGGAGGTTGAGTAACTGAACCAGATATACATTAGCAACATCAACTATCAACTATTCTTCAAAGAATACTGACAGATTATCTGCCATTTGTAGGCACCACTCGGACATGAGGTAGGGATTGCGGTACCATGACTGAGCAGCTAAAGATGTAATACTTCCATGTCCATTCACTCTCCCCAGATGGTAGAGAAAGATTGTGACACAGACAAATCGACCAATCTTGATGGCAATTGGAAAAGCCAGGACACCAATGTAAGTTGAAAGTGCTGTCGTCATCCTTGGATAGAATGCAAGGATTCGGAAGAGAAGCACTGAGTCAATAATGACCGGAGAGCAAGTGTTAAGAGCAATGTTCGCTAATGTCAGAGAATCAGGAATAGCAACCAGAGGGGTTACCATGTTGGACCATTCCTGACCCACATTGACTGCACCAAGTCCTAGTCCTAGTACAATGATGAATATATTGAGCAGGAACACTGGATGTCTCCGGGCAGTGGAAGATGAAAACAGAAGTAGAAGGACAAGCAGTGGTAAAAGCATACCACAGAAGAAGGCTCCGAGCAAACTAAAAGTTACGCCTGGTTCAATGATAGCTATATAGTTCAAACCGGGTGGAGGACTCTCTGTGGTGGCCATGGAGAACAGTAGGAAGTGCAAGCTTAGGTCTCATGAGCTAGAACTTTTGCTATATATGCATATATTGAAGAGGTTACACAAATCATTAAGATCATAGAAGAACTGATCAGAACATTATAACTTTGAACATTAATAACCAATAGGAAAACTGGGAAAGAACTGTGGAAAATCAAATCTATTGCTCCGCAGTACAACAGCTGGTTGGTGGCATGAGCAGTTGATCGATAATTGATTGATATGTCAGTAGGTCGGTAATCTATCAACATCAGAAGCACCATGTATAGTGCCAGAAGTGACACTTTATGCCGATGATTGCCAGAGCTGGGTCCAGCAATATGGGCCTTCAGATGAGTCTGATGTACTAGTTTGCACTTGATCAGAAACTGCACAAATGGCACATGCATAAAATGAAAATGATAAATGACATTGCAGATATGCAGTCCATTGAGTCCACTGATCAGCAAAACACATGCTAATTTGCAGTGTGGCAGCTGTTTCAAGCACAACGCACGAATTTCTAACCCATGAATGATCTATTTTTAGAGTGAAGTAATTACATTGTGGTTGACAACAATCGAAAGGAATGATGAGATGGGGATATCTCCGAGGAAAACCAAAGGTATTTGCCGATGATTAAAGATTAATCTGTTGAGGTTTATATGACCCGCCCTATGTCAGAGGAAATTTAAAGTTCCATTCTCCGGTTTGGCCGAGGTAATGAATATTCATGATCTTGATCAATCATTATAGTGATTATCATCCAGTGAATATTTCAAGATAGCAATCTCCAATTCGCCCTGGAGTGGCTCTGAGCAGTGCACCGGAAACACCCAAAGTACTGCACATTTGCATCATTATGAATTAGGCTGCAAAAGGCTACAAGGCCCGGAAGGCACTGCACATCTATGTCACTAGGACACTACCATCATGAAAACTCGGGACTTTTGATTGTCATTTGGTGGGAACAAGGACCTCCTCTTTCAGAGTTGGTGATTGCCATCTTCCATTTCTATTTTACCATGTATATAGTAACCCAAGATATGGCCATAAAATATTTGAAACAATTACTACAGAATTTGAACATAGTCACAATAGTATTGAACTCCGAGCAACTCCGAGCAATTTTTTCCCTCCTGCCATTGTGTTTTCTTCATCATTTACCACTGATTGAAAATATTGCGACTTCTACTACTTTGTGGTTATATAAGTACCCAACATGATGGAGAAGTTTCAAGTCATCATGTATGCCCTTGCCATCTACTCAACTGTGAGCAGTCTGTTCATACAGGCAGCAGCAGCTGTAGCACTCATACTTATCCTTGCCTTGATAAACTGTTCTCGTTCAGGACCAAATGTGAGGTTGCGTATCTTTATAGATGTTGTTTGCTGCTGACGCCATAGTCCTAGTTGGATCACATTCCGGCATTTGGCCCCAAAGGGCGCTTGACTTCATATTGGGGGTCATTTCATTTCTTATCTGATGCATGTAATGCAATACAAACTCAAATTGATCAATATGGGAAACAACTTTTCCGCGTACCCTTTTTGGATCACTGGGAAGTTGTTGTCAGTGATCCAAAACTGATCAAGGATCTTGCATATGCTTCAAATGAGGAGCTGTCTGCAATTGATGCTGTTGCTGATGTCCTTCAAACGGAGTTCACTATGGGGCATTCTATCAAGTATGATCGATACCACATCAATGTTATTGGATCCACTTTGACACGGAACTTGGTTCCATGTTTTATGGATATTCATGATGAGCTTACAAGTGCATTTATTGATGTACTACCAAGCCAACGGATGGATGGTAAGGAGATCTTGCTGTTCATCATCACCTATGTCCTGGACATTCCCTCAGATTGGGTTCAAGTGGTACTTTTTGATGCAGTAATGGATATTGTTGCTCGGACAGGGAACAGACTATTTGTTGGTCTTCCACTCTGTAAGCTATCCAAACTTCCTGCTGTCTCGAACATTGAGTGCTCATTCCAACTTTGGTTGCAGGTCGGAATCCTCAATATCTCTCTTTAGTGAAGAGATGGGCAACAGAAGTTTTTCTTTCAGCATTTTTCATTAACTTCATGCCATGGGTTTTGAAGCCGTACGCATAAGTCTATCTCAAGAGCTTTCCGAGCTTGATTTCTACAGGATGCGGCAGCGAATTGTTGCACTACGCAGACGGCATTTTAGACATCCCGGAAAAAAAGAACTGTATATGCTTGTTCATGACCGAGTGAAACTTGATCAAGATCATGGAATGCATAGGCCAGATCGACCAGTATGTGATGTAACTATTTCTCACTTCATCCACTAAGCTGGCTTCAATAGAATGATATCATTTCATGGTTCTATAATGCTGCTTACCTGCGATATAAACCGGATTCACTTGCAGAAGAGATTGTGAACCGCATCATGTTTCTTAATTTTTCTGCAATCCACACCTCCACCCATGTCTGTGATTTGTCTGAGATGAGCATTACAGCTTAACCATTCATTTTCTTAGGCAATGACAAACATGATTTATCACCTTGCGGAACATCCGGAGAAATATATCCTTCCACTACGTGAAGAAGTTGAAAACATTGTGACAAGAGTCGGATGGACAAAGGCTGCCCTCAACAAAATGATCAAAGTGGACAGTTTTGTACGAGAATCAGAAAGATTCAATGGATTAAGCTGTTGTAAGTATTTTTTATGGTATTTGTGGACTCGACCTGATACGATAATCCTTAAAGTGATAATGACCCGCAAAGTAGTCAGTGCAAAAGGTTTTACTTTTTCCAATGGTGTTACACTCCCAGAAGGAACTTGCGTATCTGTGGCTAACTATGCCATTCATCATGATCCTAGTGAGTTGTGTACAATGCATCAAGAGTCTGGTTCTAGCTCTCATGTCAGAATGCAGTGATATATAAAGATGCCCATTTGTTCGAGGGCTTTCGTTTTTCTGACTTGCGAACAAATCTAAAAGGGCAAGAGCTTCACCACCAAATGGTACACACAACTCCTCAATATGTTACTTTTGGTCATGGGAAGCATAGCTGTCCAGGTATGTTTATTCATTGTTCAGTTTAGTGAGGCTCAATCAAAGTTTGATAACAGGACGGTAAATAATCTGCTACTTCATACATCTATATTTTACCATTTCTTCAGATTCTTTGCAACAAACGAGCTGAAGTTAGCATTGGCACATATTGTCTTGAACTATGATGTAAAGCTTGGGATAAACTGCTGCGGGGTAAAACCCAAGAACTCCTGGTTATCAATCGCATTGATACCACATCGTCAAGCACATGTTATGTTCAAGAAGAGGACAGACTGACAGGTGCTTGGGAATGGCTTAGTCTTATGTAGCATTCCTAGAGCACTTAGTCAGAGCAGTAATGTCTTGATGTTCATTACTGTATGATTGTCTTTTGAACCTGGGGAGACATATTTCTCTCAATCCTCAACATAACTTCAATAACATTATGCCTATAAATCATAATATCCTAGTAGTTGAAACTTGGAAGCAATCTTCATCAGCATATACCTAAGACCGTAGATCATAGCAATTACTTGACTTGAAGACACTATTGAAAATCATTGCAAGCACACAGTAATGCATCATTACAATCATCTCTGGTCTTATCTTGTCACCAATGAATTATCGAGTACCAAATTTGATCTCATTCTATCGGAGAACCACTCAAAACCCCAAGGAAAGACAGTGATAGGGCCTACCCGTAATGTAATACTGCCAGCCAAGAAATGAGGCTCTAATTCATGGAAAACTACAAATGGCGAGAATTGTTTGGCCACCTAAATGATATCATTGGAGAATTTGATTCCCAATATATAGGAATGGTCACATCAAGATGAAAGACATTTGTCTCTTTGTGTCCGTGATGCAACAGCTAGTTTTCATTGATCAGCTTCTAATTTTCAAGGGGAAAACATCATAAAATACATACTATGGAAAATCATGAAAGTCTGAAGTTTAACCTTGTTGGTAATTGTCGGATGGTGACAGAAATTCAGTGAACACAAAAAATGAAGGTCTCACGTGTTGAACGCGGCTATGCTGTTCACACGTCACTAATACGGTCATGTGTTATCTTAGTCTATGCTTAGTATACAC
>MU824016.1:0-11162 GCA_027921425.1 Lentinula novae-zelandiae | reverse complement strand
GATACCGTGACGTCTCTAGCCCCCGTATTCTGCAAGGCGGTTGCTTTTCGTGTTCTCGGATAGTTCGTCGGTTGGTTGTTAGCCATGTTAGAGCGATGATGGGCAATGATCAATCTGAGGGCAATAAAGAAGAAACAGGTCTCTTATAAGCATATTATTTGCATGTCTTCGTCCTAAAATCGATGTATTGTTATTTCAAACTACCTATTGTTCCCAATTTGGCTCTTCTCGTTTGACAGTGAATTGTTCTGTGACATTGACTCACTCTAACATGAGCCCTACACGAGAATGCTGTGGAACAGCACAACGCCCTCTTCTACAATCAGAATAATTAAACCTTTTTTAGGATTCAAGTCCAAATGAGCTTTCACGAAGCATCATCGATAACCGCTCAAACTGACTTGAACAATAGCGGTGGAATTTATGGACCCACAACAGGAGGAAGAGGTGAGGACCCAAAGATGGAGACGCATGGACATATGATATGCAGCTATAGAGTTGAGATAAGAAGTCAGAAAAACCAGAACAATTCCAGGGACACTCAACAAGGGCAATTGTATACCTGATTTCGAATCTGAGGAATGTTCTGTGTGCTGAGCAGTTGCAAAAAAAGATTGGCAGATGTTTATCCTCCTTGTTCTACGTACGAGCACACCATTAATCGATGTATCTTCTCACATCAGAAACCTTCAACAAATTTGCATTCCTGTGAACAAGTAACCATTTACCCCCTCTCTCCCAGTATATGTGGCGTTGTTTTATTCATTGTGTCTTTTCACGAGTGCAGCAAAAGAGACCCAACAGTCTTGCATTATTTCGAAGGACAAGAGTTGAGACTCGTGTTGGGTTCCAAGCGATTTCTCTGGGGGCAAAGCCTCACAGTTGTTCTTTGCCAAAAATAAGTGGGTCTGTTTTCGAGATTCGATATTGAATAGAGGGTTAGAGGGTTATAGATTGCTAACGGAGTCGGATTAGGTTCGTTCCAAGCCTCGTCGTCAGCAGTCCTGCGGACCGTGCACGTGAAAGTCATTTGTGCATTCGTCGACGTTTGGCTGAATAGCGAAAGCCGGCAACCTCATCATGAGAGTTCTGGAGTCGGATTATGGCGGATGTGTGCAGATCCTGCCGAGCTACTTGGCCTGTGAATAGAATTTCGAAACGTACCTTGCACATCGTTTTCACTGTATCCATTTTTTAAGCTCACTTCGGTTCCGAGTATTCAGGTTTTCCTTTCTTTTATGGGATCGGTTCTCTGAGTCACCTGCGCTAAATGATATCATATCTTTCGAGGTTCATGATATCTGTGCTGCTCCCCTCGATCCTCCCAAACGCGACCTAGGTTCATTCACTTAGACTTCTTCAAAGTCCCCTCAATTGGGACCAACTCCAAGCCTCAATCTTCTGAACCCCACCTTATGTAAACCTCCTCAGTGGCGGGGCACTTTACACCTGGGATGCCATTGGCAAAAATCGAGCTGAAAAATAGGTGTTGTTCAGTGGTTATGTCGCTCAAATCGGAGTGTGTCTGTCGATAGCCGTTATTCGAGTTTCCAGAAACTCGTTGCTCAGGTGATGAAACCGGCCATAGATAGGCATGGCATGGACATTATCCTACGAGAGCCTACGAGATAGTTCCTTACAAATGAATAATGGCGCTCACCTTTCCGAAGTTCCAACATGCCCAACGGTACGTGCTTGTCACCGGCGCTGTTCTTTACTACTAAATCGTTCCTCGGAACTCCCTTCTATCCCCCTAGTCTTATCTTAGCTTTCCTCCTCCAAAGCATATTATATTGTACCACTACCTCCTGTTCTTTCTAAATACAAGAAGCGAAAGAGTGGTTCGCAAGAGCTTCTACAGTGTACAGGAGTACAGGACGTATCAATTAGTATCAGGGAGTTTCCTGTTTAAGTCCACTTATCCGTATATACCGAAGGATCAATCAGTCCAAATGAAGATTGGTGATCATTTCGTACACTCGACCAGGCTTCACTTACCCTGCCTTTGAAGAATTCCATGAAATTATTTCCCACTCGAACCTAGCCTCTCCTCGCCTTCAGCCCCGGCTTTCGCAGCAGGCCATCGGAGCGGCGGACTATACCATATATATATACTATACCGAATCGCATCACACAGCAGGCCATTGATAAGATCTTTTCTGGGAATTCTTACCCTTCCTGTACCCTTCTCCCTACAGATGCACACTTTTTTTTTCTGGTTCAGTTGGTATCGCTCGTTCAGCTCCATGTACATAGACTGGAAATTGGATAGGAATGAGGCTGGTTGAAGGGAAACACATCGTTACATATGTACGTGCCTTATATTAAATATCAACCAGGAACAGGTCGTTGAATCCGACGACTCGACATAATGGCTGTTGATCATAATGAAGCAGTGTGAACGTGGGAGATTCCGGGAATGAAGGATAAAATGAAGTCATCACAATTTTTTCAACTTGTCTTCTTTTTCCATCCCAGTTCCATCTCTTCCGTTCTTTAAAAACCCTCTCTTTTCCCTCTCTCCCCATTCGAACCGCTTCAATCTCATTTTACGAGGTTATCATGGCTCGTCAGCTTCGTCAGTCTCTGTTTACCCTTGCGGCGTTATCAAGCGTTCAAGCGTACTTCCTCGTTGGCGTTCGTATGTGTCAAAATTCACATCTTGAATTGAGAATAATATTCAACTGACGATCTACGAAGGCAACATCCTCGTCACCGAGCGATTGGACCCCATCCTTAGCCCAGGCGCAGTATCTGGCCATACCCACTCTGGTACGGAGATTCCTCTATCATTCAAGAATTTACACTCATGTCCTCCCAGTCGTTGGTGGCAGCAACTTCGGTATGAATATCACCACCGACTCTTTGAGGGACAGCGAATGCACTTCGATGCCAATCGAAGAGGACAAATCCAATTATTGGTACCCAGTAAGTACATCGAAGACCTTGCATTGTCAGATTTTCTCAAAGGTATCCAATTTGTAGCATCTTTATTTTCAGTACGTTCCCCCATCCTCGCAGACCTCTTCCTTGGTTTTTGACCTCATAATAACCAGACATAAGAACGGATCGTTCTCAGCTTTGGATGTGGGCAATGTCATGTACGTGTGTCTCTTAACTGGCTTCGCTGCCATTTACTAAGAATTATTCGCAGTTGTACGCTGTTTTTCTTCGAAATAATTTTGCGCTGCTCAGTATCAACGTGTCGTTAGACTATCTCTTCAATGACGCGGCAAGTGGCCAGCCCAACACGGTTCAGGCGTTCCCTGATAACGTTAGTTCATTTGTTACATGAGGAAGCAAGGTCTGAACTCAACTTTCCACTTTAGTTCCGCATGATTTCTGGTACATCTTCGATGTTCATCAACCTTAGGTCCACGTTTATTGATCAATGTCTGGTTATAGGTGATATGACGCTACGATCTTACAATGAGAGCAGCTATGCTCAACAAGCCGTCACCTTTTTGTGCTTGGATTTCAACGGAGTGTCGACTAAATACAATATGCTTCCTCCTGTCTCATGTCCAAGTGGTCTTCGTGCCCAAATTGTGCGTTCTTCTTTTGAACTTTAATCACTGTGTATTAAATCAAGCACCCAAATCAGAACTTCCCTATGTGCTGGGATGGCAAGGTGTGATCAATCAACTCTGATACCTTACTTCCAGTTCAACGTCTTTTCATAGAACTTGGACTCGGCCGATCACAAATCCCATGTCGCGTTCCCCTCTGGAGGCCCTGACAGTGGAACATGCGACGATCCCGCATTCCCTGTAACTATTCCGCGTGTCTTCATTGAGGTGAGTTTGAGCTCATTCGAAGTTATCGTTTTTGGCCTAAACCGAAGTAGGGCTACTGGTCGACTGGTGAATGGGACGCAATCAGAGATACCGATGCCATGAACTCTACTCAACCCTACGTGTGAGTCCTCTTCGTTCTCCGCTTACCGACCGCTAATCGTCGGATACCATAGCTTCTCTTACGGTGACCCCACCGGCTACGGATACCACGCTGGTATGTGAATTTCTTAGCTGATTTATGAGTCACTTCATTGACGACTACTACGCTCACCGGCAGACTTCTACAATGGCTGGGAAAGCGGTGTTCTTCAGAACGTTTTAGATAAGTGTGCTTGCAGTAGGTATCATCCTTAAATCGGATCTGTTTCTGTTCCTGATTACGTCTATCTCAGCTTCTGCTGGATTTGGTGATGCTACTTGCTGTGGTGAACTTGGCGTTTTCACTCTCGACACTTCTGGTACTTGCGCCATCACCTCCATCGTTGACGAACAAGGTACCTTGTTCAGCCCCTTCGATGTGTTTATGTTTATCCTTATTTTGTATATTTAGTTCTTGGAACTGTCGACCAACTCCCGGGAAACAACCCTGTCCAGTACGGACCTGAAGATGCCACTGTTCATGCCGCCACATCGGTACCTGCTATTTTGTCCCCAGCCTACGTATATACAGGGTCCACCCCGACCGCTACTGGAAATATAGTTACGTCCGCTTCAGGTGTTTCGGCTGCTGCTGCAACCACTGCTGCCGCCTCTGCTACATCCGCTGCCACTACGACTGCTGCCGCTGTATCTGCTACCTCCTCTGCCTCAAGCAGTGTCACGGACTCTGAAGCTTCATCTTCCGACTCTGCCGCCTCTGCTACATCCGCTGCGACTACGACTGCTATCGCTGAATCTGCCACCTCCTCCGCCTCAAGCAGTGACGTCGCCTCTGGAACTTCATCATCCGACTCTGTCACCGCAGATAGTGCAACTACCAGCGGAAATGAGGAATTGGTAGCCCCTACATCCGCCTCTTCATCCTCGGTGTCGGCGTCAACTTCGGACTCTGTCGCTTCTGCCACTATCTCATCATCATCGTCAGCCACTGCTTCTGCCTCCGCCGTCTCATCATCCAGTTCTGGGTCCAACTCATCATCTTCAGGTGATGATGATGACGACGACGACGATTATGAGTACTGCGAGAGACATACGAAGAGTAAACATCACAGTCGTTCCATCTCCAACGCCCGCCGTCACCACGATGCTCATAGGCGTCTCACGTCCAGCGATTTCTAAAAAAAAAAATTCGACACTCTTTCCGATAACCGAATACGCTCTTTTTCCTCATCTATCGATCATTTTTATATTATCTGGTGACTCGATGTCACGCATCTGCATCTCTTATATCATCATCATACCCTCTTCACTGTCTTTGCACACGAACCCGCCAGCGGTGTCGATCTGCTCGACTTCTACTTATGCAGCCATGGTCTGCAGTCAGCTCACAAGCTCATAGTAGCTTGTTCTAGTCCTGGCCTAGTATCTCCCTTTTGCTGAAGACCTCACTCAGACCTTCATTCCGACTTATATTGCGACTTGACTTCAGGCAGGTACAGGGTAGTGCAAGAACCGTAGGTTTTGTAGGTTCTGCGACATATATTGATTCCATAAATCTGCTCTTTGTATGTTTGCTTCATTCTTTGTGGATTGCCGTTGGTTGTAGATTTACAAATAAACATTTTCATCGTCCTCGGGTTTCATTGTGTTTGAGGAAGGTAAGGTAAGATAGAGTGTTTGTCTGCAATGAAGTCGATCTTCCGGCCAAGATCTCACTAGTGTCTGTGGGTCAGGTTTTTCTCGTATCGATATTATTGTGATACGCTACACGTAGCCTCCTGTAGGCGTTTTAGAAAGCTCAATCTGACGTTAACCAACGAATGCCCTGCCTATCTAATCCTCTATCTATCTATCTCTGACTGATATTTTGCTACTCCCGTGCGACTCCAAGCATCAAATGTATTCACCGGAGGATTAGCGAGGAGAATCAGAACAGATCAGAACAGATCAAAACACTATCAGAACTGTCGAGCGAAATTGCAAAAAACTTCGACTTTTTGAGAAGTGAAACTCCGACGAAGGAACAAGGAGGACCAAACCGAAAGTTTAAATTTTTGATCGGAACAAAGCCGGTGCGGAGCAAAAGCTGTGAGTGGTTTTGATCCACGCCCTCCTGATACGGACACCTCTCTTGGCCACTAGATACATAGTACATACAGAGTTCTTCAGTCTTGAGCAGCTGCAATGAAGTACATTTCCCTCGTTGACGAAGCTGTTGTGGTACATACAGATGTTTGAGATTTAAAAATGGGTATCCAAAATATTTTGTGATTTTATTGAAGAAACGGGACTATGAATGCTTCTCCGAATCTGGAGAGGGCTTGGGGTGCTTTGTACGAGGTTTAATCTTGTTCCGTTTCAAGGACAAAGGTCGATCCTTGCCTCGAAGTCTGACATAAACCCCGCATGCATTGCAGAGCTGGGCGCCAGTTTTGCTTCTGCGCCACACCGATGTATGGTGAGTATGACAATGAGAACACTCAGGTCCCGTTCCATCATGCTCTGACGAACTTTCTGATTCATCGTCACCATCAGCGTCGATAAGTTCTTGCGGTCGGAGCTTATTCCGCTGCTGTAAGTAGAGGCCGCACGCGTTACAGAGTGTTCGGAGGGTGGCAGGCTCTCGTCGCCACAGTGGCGTGGAAGTAGCGTGACAGTGAGCGCATACCTTGGCGGTGCCAGTGGCGCTAGGCCTTCGACCGAGTTTAGGGGTGGTATTAGAAGTAGTATGTATCGGTGAAGGTGATGGGGAAGGCGAAGATATTGTAGACAAGGGGGAGCATGAGCTAACAGAGAGGTGATTATGGTGGATGATAGGCTTAGTTTCTTCGATACCGGACATTGACATGTTTCTCCACGATTGGTCAGGAACACCTGTGTTCGACCACTGCGATGAGAGCTGAGGAGGAGACCATAGATTCACGTTTGAATTATAGATCGAGTGTTGGCGTAAATCTGTGCTTCGCAGAGAAGCATCGTAAGAATTGACATTCCGAGGAAAGGAAGCCTCTACACCAGGACCCGAATCATTGGACCAAGAGCGCGACGGTTTCTGGGATGATCCGTAAGATAAAGAACCACTGTACGAGGGGTACGACGAAGAGGATGAAGCTAATCGTTCCACGTCAATGATTAGAAAGCCTGATAAGAACACGATACGCACTGTAATTCCAGTATTCTGAAGATGAACTAGAAGCGGAAGAGTAACTTCGTCCTGGATAACTTTGAGTAGAAAAAGCAAATTGGCCTTCATCGAACGCGAACAATGTATCCTGACGCGTGTTTCCGTGCATGGGGCTGGATCTAAAGCGAGTTGGTTCAGATGAGAAACTGCAGTAAGACGAAAATAATGTACTGATTCTTCGAAGGCGCGAAGACACTGATGGAATTTGGTAGGAGAACTTTTCTGAGCTCCATCCTTTTAAATAAAAAGAAAGGAAAAGGTGTTTATTCGTCCCTAGATAGATCTGAGACGAATTCAAGGTCCTATACGAAATTTCTTGACATTTGGTTGTCAGCAAAAAACAAAAAAGTACTAATTTCGCTAACTACCGTGACAGTGACGCGTTTCATTTTTTTCGAATTCCCTTTTTTGGTGCTTCACCCGACGCTACCGGGATCCAGGTTCTGCAGGCTATGCTTGATTGGATGATGGAATTTAGCTGGTTGATTGGGCAAATCATCTTCGAAGAGCGCCGAAGTCAAATTCCATCTTACTCAGCTGCACACTGCACAAACACTTGAAAGATTTAATGTTGAATGAACGGTTATTTAGTTGTTATGGTTGTTGCGCAGTGTTTCGCATTACCTGCGGAATGATTTTTTGGGATCCAATACCACCTACAATACCCTACAATACCAGGCAATACCTCAAGGTCAAGCTGGCTCCTCGGGCGGCGGCCCCTATCATGAGTGTGCTTACCGGATATTTCTCGAGGAAGTAGAACTAGAAAAATAAGATCTGTAGGATTTCCACAAGGGCGACCATCCTGACCCAATTACTGCAAACACCTCGGTCACGGCTGTGGAAAAGATAGATACTCTGGCAGAATTTTGTTGCTCGTCCAACGACGTCGAAGTTCCATCCGCAAGATAGATAGAACCGGTAAGCGAATGGGCCACCATCATGATAAATGATTCTAACTATCGGGCCATATGGAACCCAGTGAGCACACGGACTATATCAACTCGCGAGCTAAATAGCGCAGACTGCAAGCGGCTGAAGGTCATCTGAGGGCGGAAAAACAAATGCTTCAACATCGTCTCTGCCGCAATCAACGAGAGACCACACTATCTGAGCAAATTTGCCTCATGCGTTCAACCTCGTTTACCGTTCGAAAGTAGATTACGATAACACCACACTTGAATCATCAAATACTATACAGTAGCCTACAGTGGCCTCGAAAAGCACAGCGGCCAGCCCGGGGGGTCAAAAAAGAGTTGAATACATGCAAAATCCCTTTGAATTTTGACTACAGTCGATGGCTCATGACCTGGGGAAAAGCGGGGATACGCGGAGTACCCCAGAGGTACCCCACATGTTTCTTAGTTATTGGATACACAGCCTTGTATGATTATTGGCTCAAAGCTTACCTTTCCGGATGTTGGTGTGGTTGAGAAACGGTGAGTCAATAGTGGTACGGCGACATCCGAGAACTACTAGTAGTAGGACATTCTAGTGTGTTACGAACAGATATTACAAAAATAGCAGCAAAAATGCAGGGTTCATTCTGGCTCAGAAGATAGTCGGCCATTGCAACTGAGCATTTCCCCATCCCTAAATTTTTTGGCGTTGAACAATGAATTCCATGGTCGAAAGATGAGTCTTACCTATGTCACCCATTACGAGTCGTTTCCCACACTTACCGGTGAGGATATTTGCGGAATTGAATGGATAATTCTTGGATTATTCCTGAATATCCAAGAGCTCTTCCGTGATTAATTTTTCGATGATCAGCTTGACCATTCAGCGTGTCTTCCTTCTTTGTGGTTCACTGTGGTTCATCTGCTGTCTTCTCCTGACCCCCCGAGGGAACTTCAATATGCGTACGGAATACAACAAGTACTAGTCGAGATTGAATTCAGTAAATGATATGATTGGAAGATCGTCGCTCCTCGAATTGAGATTGGTACCAGTCTCACTGAAGTTTGAGTCACGGAAGGTCACGGAACATCGTCGTATGTACACAGTACAAAAATAAACGTGAAATTCTTTTGGTGATAGGAGGTGATATTTCAAGCTGCATTTGGTTAGCTCAATTTTTCACCTATCATTCCCTCGTTCGAGTTCTGTTTGATCAGTGCAATTATGCTGCGTGACGCCCATTTTGGGAAAATTCGAGGAAAAAACATCGCTTTCAAATTCGCGAAAAAAAAAGTAACGTGGAGATTTCGTGGACAGTTCCGACGGATAATACTCACCGTTCACAGGAAAAAAGTCCCTGTAAACTTGTGCATGTTTGATCGCAGCCTGATCGCAGAGAGATCGCATGTCCTCAATGTCCTTTCGGTAGCTTTTCGTGTCCTTCTGACATCCACCTACAGCTCTTGCCTTTCCTCGCAGCTCACTGTGTTTCCTTCTTATGTAGTAGACAACTGCACACCCTTTAGCTTTTAACAGCAGTATAGACCGGAGGCAGATGATAGGTCTTGTCTGAGTACCTGCAAGCACGGCGTGTCGCTTGGGCGGAAACGGCACGGAAGTATGTACAGGGTCGGTAGAAAGGCATGTCACTCACTGATCAGACGAGAAGACAAGTAGAGTATGTAAGAGTATGTAACAACTTAAAACAACGGAAGATATGTTACAATAGATTACAATGTACACGCACTGGTCCAACAGGATCCCTGGAAAGGAAGGATGCTTCCAAGTTCCAAGGCTTTCCAAGAGCGGTTTCCGAATCATACGAGGTCATATCAGGGTCATAGATTGTGCAAAATATCGGGGATCCTCGACCTAATTTGGACGGTCTCAAGGCACTATGTCAATCAATGATGAAAAACTTTGTGGGCGCGGGAAAGAAGGGAGTATTTGATTCTGGTAGGAAACCAACGGACAAGGGATGAAAGAGACCTTTGGGGACGAGCCGCGTTCCTCATTCGTTCACCTAATTAGCTTTGAATCAGTTCAAGCTCTGTCACAAAGTCAATACAATACGCATTACCTGGGGGAATATACACTGTAGCTGATAAACTCGAGGAGGAGGCAGAAGATGTTTCTATACCGTCGATTATCTGTTCGAGCTCAGCATCATACAAGTCATGAAAGTTTGTGGGCTCGTCAACAATGGATTGTTCAGATAGTTCAGAGGTAGAGGATCCAGCTAGCACAGAAGCCGTCCGAGGATCATATGGAGGAAGGGAGGTAACGCGTAGTTGCTCTGCGCTCACAATCGCAACTGGAGATGTTGGGAAGTCAGATATGCCCAACCTGATTGACCAGGAACTTAGGTTAATCTGAGGTATCGTATCAGAGGCAATTTGTACGCACGGCGACGGTGGTGGGCCTATTTTCAGGGGAGTGATGTTTTGCCTCCAATTGCACACATACGAACGCCTCCTCTGCGGTGATTCCAACGTATTTCCACGAGCATCTTCCTGTTTCGGCAAAGTACTGCAAATAGATAAGTCGTTAGACTGCAAGATAAGGTGAGCCCAAAGGTGTACCTTCCCAGCTTCAAGCAGAATTCGGTGTATGATTGTTGTTCTACTATTGTACAGTGGTCCATAGAGGAACTGGTCGTTTTTGAATTTGTTGTTTCACAGCTCGTGGGAGGACCGTTCTTCAGATATGTATATGAGGATGTACCAGCATCAACGGAGTACGAAAAAGAATGAGAGTTCAGAACGTTCATGATGAGGATGTTCTCGAAAGACCTCGGAAAGAAACGAAAGGAAATGGCAAGGTACAGCCAAAATCGCGCGAGCAAGTTGGAGAAACACGGAAAGCCCATTGTCCTCTTATATGATGAGCGCTAAGACAGTTATTTTGAGTTTGGTGTTCCATTGTGGGTCCGAAAAAGAACAAAGAGAATCATTCAACGTAGAACAAAAGAAAAGTGTACAAGCATGTCTATATTTGGCCAACTCGGCAATGGGCGAAAGAGCGGGATCCCACGACAAGTTATCCCGCCAACCCGCCTTACATGACTGCGTTCTTTTGACGGGTCTGGGGCTGTCTGGAGAGAAAGTCAATGCACTTCATTTATAGCTATTTTCACAAAAGTTGGCGCCTCGGTCACACGCTTTACTTTTTTGCTTCAAAAT
>MU824015.1:0-11173 GCA_027921425.1 Lentinula novae-zelandiae | reverse complement strand
GGTGAAGCTATTAGCAACACCCTTCACACACTGTTGTGTCCCCGGGAATATAATGGCAAGGATATAATGTCAAGATGAGCAGCCTAGATGGGGTTCCTGTGATCTGGGAGTCCAGAACAGCTTGGAAGCAAAGGTAAAGGAGATATTAAAGAGTGGGATAAGGTGGTACACTTGATTTCAAGCTTGACTACAACGTACAAAGTATTCTAGCTTATATACCTCCCAAATACAGTCACAAGACCTCGATGAAAGCTCGGAAGAATAAATAAGTCACAAGGTGATTATTCCGAAGTCCGGCTGCTCCGGGCCGGGCCGGGAAGCGTATGGGGTGAATTGCATGCATATGACAGCTAGTGACCTGATAAAGAATCACCAGTGTCAATTAGCATGAAAATTGATGCAAATGACTTCAGGGGGTATCCTATAGGCAACTTAACCTTCAACAAACATGTCCCCAAGGACATGGTATACACTGACTTGCAGACGGGGACTGACATTGATCCTGCTTCATCGTATGCAGAATATGTTCTCAACATGGTTAGCTACTTGAGAAAGAAACGAGGACTGGGGTTATCATTTGAAACTAACGAAAAATGGGGTGCGTTCTTGGAAAAGCATGGAATGACTGAGCGGCGTCCGTCGTTGCCTTCCTTTGCTGAGTTTGTAGCGGGAGTTAAACCAGACGGTGGAAGAGCTTTTGTTGATTCGGCGCGGTTTTGACCTCATTGATCAATGCATGTACCATTTTTAGTCTTTTAGCGTCGTTGGAATGACTGTGATGTTGACCATACCGCAGGTCGTACAAGTGTTGCCTTCGTAAATGTTAAACGTTTGAACGTTGAAGCTTTGAAGAGCGTTGAAACTTTGAGATTCGAATTTGAAGCTTCAGGTACTTCCGTTTCATTATAATCAAAATGTCATAGGACTGACTTACATGTCCTAATAAGGGTCAATGCTCCTTCAATTCCGCTTTAAAGTTCCAAACCAATTGAATATGGAATCCTGTTCACTGATGTCATTTTGAGAACACTGATTGCATTTTGAGAACACTGATTGCATTTTGAGAACACTGATTGATTGAATCAACTTCGACGGAAAGCTGCTTGAAATGGAGCTTCCGGAATCGGAATCGCCAAACAGCAAACATTGGACTCTATTCAGAGGAGGCTGTATACCTCACCTCCTTGAATCCGTTCCGCTTTTAAAGCTAACACACACAGACATTCTCCAGACTGCTTTTTACCCCTCTCCTTTTGGGACCTCGTCAATCTGTCTTCAATCCTTTCTGGACCATAGCTTAAAAATCACCTTGCTCAGTTTACTGGTTAATTCATGGAGCTTATGCGACGCGGATGGGATAAGAAATTACCGTGGATTCAGATTTGCCAGGTCATTGGGGAATGACATGTTCTGCAAGAATGCCGCTGTCGTCTCACATAAACGTACCTCCATGGTACCAATGCAGAATGCATTTCCTCGGGGAGACAGGTGAAAAGCTCGGCAAGTCCTTGCACACTAGCGGCCGGAGGGAGACGACGTTGTCCGTCTGCCCAATGGTGTAAAACGCTCCAAAAAAAAAAAAAAAAAAGAATGCCGCTGTCATTATCACCAGGGATGTCCTATTCAACCCATTGATGAATGTAACTCAAAGGGAGGTTGTGATATGGAGGCAAAGAAGAATCTTGATGCTCTCATAGTTTTCGAAACCTTCAGTCCGCAGAAGGTTGTATCCAGTGCACCATTTCATTTCAAGCGCGTCTCGCGTAATTGGAGCTGCTCGAATTTCCCATCCCAAAGCTTCACTCCAACCCCGCCAAATCCTTGCTTGCTACACAGGTGCTCAAACGCTTGCATTTGGTTGGCGTGTTTCCGGGATGAATTGGCGCGCGTCGGAAGAGCAATGACAGACGGTGAGGGCAGGGTGAGGGTAACGGATCATTGGACAGGATAGGATAGGACGGGGTCATTGGTATGTGAACGGGAGTTTTGCTTTGTTGGAGTGGACACGCTCATTAAATTTTACTTTATAGTTCATCCGGTCCGTTCCAATTCCCCCTTGACTTCAAAGATTTACAGGTTTTACGCATATATGTATCTACAATAGATTTACAATTCTTTGCTGTACCCGGTAATCGGACAAGGTATGTATACTATCTTAATCTTACTTTCTAATTCCCGGTTGATTTCCTAGTATAGAATTATCTCAATCTATGCAGGTAGCGGTTGAGTGTAATACAGTGTGCGTCCTGCATTTTCGCTGTCAATCTTTGTATGAACGCGGAAAGGACTCACACATGTTCTTCTGGGTTCTGCTCGCCTATCCGAAAATTCACAGCTCGCTGATTGATTATCTATCTCTTGCGATGAGTATCATCTGGCATAATATAAATTAATCATCGACATATACGAAATACAAAGCTTTCTCCTTCATTCTCGACGACTACAGCACAAATAAGTTAAAATCCACGACGATCATGGATATCAATGTGGATGGTTCCTCGGAGTCGTCACAACAACAGAAAAGTCACTATATACTGCCATCCGATAGCAGGGAGACTGGCAGGTACATAGGAAATGCATTTCTCTGCTCTCCCCTTGACTTTTTTTTTTTTCAAGTTCTGTTGATATTTATAGATACTGACTTGTTCACCATTCCTCCCCAGATTGAACCTACAGCATCGCCTGATCGTCAAGGCGTTCGACGGTAAACTCGTTTCTGCGCCGTTGACCTTCAAGTCAGGCGATCGTGTACTGGAAAGTGGAGCCGGCTCAGGTAAGTACAATGATAGTAGAACCCTATTCGTGTCAGTCATACTAAAAATTTCAATCACCTGTGCAGGTATCTGGACTCTGGAGTTCTGGAAAGAATATTCCCAGAAAAATATCCACCTTGACATTAAATGTATCGACATTTCCCGAGATCAATTCCCGTCTCAGGTCCCTTCCAGCGTTCACTTCTCGCTTCGTTCCATCTTGGATGTTCCTCTCGAGTGGTCCGACCAATTCACATTCGTCCACCAACGTCTCTTAGTCGCCGCCTTACCCCGCCCACTATGGCATAAAGCCCTTCACCAAATTTACCGTGTCTTGAAGCCAGGAGGATGGCTTGAACTGGTCGAATCCCATGCTAAAATCCGGAAATTTGCTGTCGGTCCCAATTCAAAAAACCTTGCACTTATCAGCGACCGCATGTTCGAGTCGAAGGATTTCGTGGGTGATACCGAAGTCTACCTGCCTCCTGTAATGCGCGAAATGGGATTTGTAGACGTGCATTGTGAAGGGAGAGATGTTCCAATCAGCAATAGTCGCTCTGTTGTCGATGATGATGGACTTGACAGAGTGCAGATATGGTATGATCTGTGGAAGGGTTTCAAAGGTTCTATATTAGCTGGAGGGGGTTATGGGATTGTTAGCTCTGAGGAGGAGTATGAGTCGCTCTTGTTGGGATGCAAGGACGAATGGCATAATTCGACAGAGGCGTACACTAGTTATTGGACCATAATTGCTAGAAAGCCAGAGTAGTATTGTCTTTAGAAATCAGAGATCATGCACTGGCCCCGCATCGTCATGTTGATCATGCATACTCCGAAGAAAAATTGCTCGTGTCGAGGTTGGTCTCATCATTACGGAGACTACATCAAATACACGGTCCCATAATTTATTATCGAGATGTCCTGCAAGTCATTAGGTAGTCAAAGTCCTGAAAGCTGACAAGATCAGAGCGTGTCGGACACAGGCAAACGTCCAGATTGTCAATCCCATGTACCTATGATTTATGCACCGACATCAACCAAAACCGGCGATTCCGTTTGTGGTGTGACCACAGTAGACTCCACAACAGAGTGTTTCTCCTTCTCTTGAATCTCCTTCTCCTTCTCGAGGACACTGTTCCATCCCTCCTCAAACAAGTCCGGATTAACATCCGGGTTCGCTATCGTTTCTGCAATTTTTGGTCGACTTTTGGCATTCAGCTCGGCTTTCCAGGCGAGTACGGTGCTGGGTACGAGGCTGCATTACATCGAATGGAGATTGAGGGTAGAAACAAAGATTCATTAAGGGTGTAGGAAAAGAAAACCAACCACCAAGCTTACCTAGGAACATAGGTCCTCGCAAACATCGCTGCCTCACTTACCCTATCCGTCTTCATCAACAGCTCAACACACCTGTCCCGTGCGCCAGTACTCCACCAGATAACCCACGCCAGGTTGTTCTGTCCCTCGTTCTCCGCCCGTTCGGCAAGTTTTAGGAGCTCATCTAAGGAATGGTAGATGACGATGTGAGAAGGGGGGAGGGAAGAAAATCCGTTCATCAGCCAACTACAAACGAACAAAAAAGAGAACCGAGAACACAACACACCTTCACCCTCCCCACCCATACTCATCAACAACAACATTAACGCCCCAAGATCACCCGCATTCTCGAAACAATCCTTAGCCAAGTCAAATCTCCACGCAGCCAACGCACGATCTCCCAACGCCTTCCATTTCGTTATTGATTCGGGGTTGATTTCGGTAGGTTTCGTCGGTGCGGGCGTGGGTTTCGACACTCCCTTTGCCTCTGCTCCAATATCGACTTCGGAAGGAGGCGTAGCAGTAGGAGCGATCTCTGATTCTGCCTTCACAATTTCTAGTGCCGTATCCAGATCATCTAACCCCAAGGCCAATTCGAATTTATGATCTGGATCAGTAGCGATCTCCAACGCTAATTCTTTGAGATCCCGACTTTCCAAGAACCTGGCCAATCTTCCTCGGCCTTCTCTTCCGATGAGACCTTTCTCGACTGCGTCCCTAGAAATCGGATGGATTTCATCAGGACAATAAAATGGAAAATAGAGAAAGACACGTGCTTGAAGATCCCCGCCGCCTCCTCCATCTCTCCCTTGATTACTGCGATCTGATACTCAACCACTGCGAGTGAAAGATGATACGTGTAGACATTAAGGTCCTTGTCGGATAAGTATACGCGGTTATGGGCAGGGAGGTAGGAGAGAAGGTATAATGGGCTGTCCTGAAAGCCTGAGAATAAGCAAGAAGAGGAAGAAAGATCAAACTCACGTATCCAAAGGACTGATGCTATAGCTTTCGTTGCCCACGAAATACATTAGCCTGTTGCTCGATGTGGTGTAGATAAAACAGTCGCCAATCCATTTTGCCGTTTTTACACTGGAAGGAATAGGGTCAGATCATTTGCCGAAAATGACGAGAAAAGAAAATGGACTCAGGATTCGATTTCAACAAAAATGTTTTAGACTCACCTTTCCTGGACATCTGCAACTACCTCAAACGCTTCCTCCGCGCCTTCGTCGGAATTCTCTAATGCCCCCTCAGCCAGTTTCGCCTCATAAGCGTCACGGTCGAACCGAAGGATGTAGAACGAGTCATCTGAGGCGATGGCAACAAGGGTATTGTTTGTTGACCAGTAAATCTGTAAGATGAGAACGACGCGGACATTGGGGAATGAGCAACAATAAAATTCTTCGTAATATAGATGTCGACTCACATTCTTCGCATCGACATCCACTCTCCTGACAATTTCTCCCGTTTCCCAGTCCCAGAATATCACGAATCCATTCCCGCGTGCACCAAGAAGGGGGCCACCATATAGTGCATCCATACCCCAGCTTCCTGTGCCTTTGATTACCTTGGAAGTGCAAAGGTAATAAGTTAGCAATGGGGAGGTCGAAAGCAATAGAAAAACGATCAAATCCTACTCACACCCGGTTTCTCTTTGAAATTCTTGAACAGCTTCAAATTAACCTTGCTCTCCAGTACCGCATATGTATTTGAATCCGGCCCCCATGCAAACGAAAATCCGTTCCCGAAGGATTTATTCCTCCAAGCCAGAGCAGTGTAGGTAATCCACTCTCCATCACCAACGACCGTTACCCATCTCCCATTAGGTGAATGTAAGATTGCTGTCGGGAACACCTCCGACGATCCGATTTCCTTTGACGACGACAGTTGAACGCGCTGACCATCGCTGAGAGACGAAGCACCCTCAACGAGAGTCAGGTTGGCGGAAAGCACTGCAGATGATTTGGTATATATCATCTTGCCGGAAGAGTCCACAGAGAACGTCGGCTCGTCTTTCCCTAGCTTGATCACGACGACCCCCTCATCATACCCCACGGCAACCTCATTTGCCGTTCTATGCAGCGCAACACACCATGCACGTTCCAATGCATAGCTCAGCGTATTCTCGATCCTATACGTATTCGAATTCCAGATCTTCACTGTCCCATCCTCCGAACCACTGATAATGACTGGCAAACTCGGATGAAAAACGGCAAATGATACGTTGTTCGTGTGTCCCTCCATAGTCTGGACACAGCTTTTGGACAAATAGTCCCAGACTTTGACTGTTTTGTCGTCTCCACAGGTAACGAGATAGGGTTTGTCATTTCCAGGGTAAAAGTCCACATAGTTGACACCTTTCTCGTGCGCTTCGAGTGTGAAATTTGCTTGTGGGGAAGAGGTGGAGGAAGAGAGTGCAGAGATGGACCAGATTTTGACTGTTCGGTCAAGGCAGGCAGAGGCAAACGTGTTGGTATCTTTGGGGTTGAACGAGATATTCATGATGTAGTGAGTATGCCCTTGATACATCTATGAAAACCCAGATGAAAACATAAACGCTAACGAAAAAGACACTCAATTCATACCTGTACATTCTTCCACCCCTTCTCCCAATCCCAGACTTTGATCGTCATATCATCACTTCCAGTCAGCACCAAGCTCCTCTCTGGATGTACCGCCAAACACCGTATATAATCCGGATGAGCCTCAAAGCTCGCGACTTTCTCATGTGTGTTGTAGTTAAACACCCTCAACTGAAAATCATCACTCCCTGCCACAAACCAGTTCTTTCGAGCAATGAATTTGATACAGCGCACAGGGACGTCGGCAACTTCGAACGTTTTGAGGAGGGCTCCTGTTTCCGTGTGGTGGATGTGAACTTGACCGTTGTAGAGGCCGGTGAGCACCCAAGGTTCGGTGGGGTGAAAGTCGACGCCTTTGACGCGGTCAGAACGGGAAAAGAGTTTGCGCTAAGGCGGAAGTCAGGAGTGTGTCAGTATACAATGTGTCTGTACGCACATTTACTTCGAATAACATGGGCGTATGGTAAAAAGGGACGTGTCAAGGGAGCCAAATTTGGCAATGCATTAGCGCCGTCAGATTATTTCTCAACGCCTACGAATAATACCTGTTCTACATCCATATATCCTTTACATCAAATCATTACACTGCAGCTCAGAATCGAGGCGAGAATGCCACGGACCCAACGGATATGATTCTTTCACTAACCAAGAACGCACGTTCTTGAAGAAAAACTTTGAGATCAGAGAGTGCGAAGACTATCATATCATTCAGATCGATGAGCCTGTGGCGTAGACCACTCGAGATGTCAAGGATACAGCGGTAGCGGATTGAGTGGGGGTTGATAGAAGAGATGATACACTGGACGTTGTACGTCTGACAGCCTAGATAAAACAAAATAACATAAACGACCGAAAGTACTATGCACCCGCAGTCGACGCGCCAGTGTTCTCTTCTTTTTCCCTCTGCGCCGCCAACATACGTCTGCCGGAGGAAACACATTAACGTTTGATATCGCAACGAAAGTTGAGCATGACATAGACAAAAGTAAAACTCACTGCCTCGCAGCCAAAATCATCTTCTCCTTCCTCTCTTTTAAACTGGCTTCCCTCTTTTCCGGTGTGTCTTCCCATTTGGCCTTTCCACCACCAGCACCGACCTCACCTGCATCGTTCAACGCAGCTATCTCTGAAACATCATTCAACTTGGATTGGAGATTATACCGCGAAATCAGGGTATCCTTCGGTTTTATCCGTGATGACGAAACGGCAACGTCGTCCGCATTGACCGTTGATGATGCACCTGGGGTAGCGCGGGCATATAGGGTATAGTATGATGGAGGAGGCTGAACGTGGTATAATCATGAGAAGAACATATTAGAGGTAAGTAAGTTAGAACGGATAGCACATACAGCATCAAGAAATCCTCTTTCGAGTATCTTATTCGTTGTTCTCTCTACACTGCCCGTGTGGAGGAGATCGTACCGTACATTATCTCTATAGTCGCAGATGAGGAAACTGCAAAGAACTACATCACTGAGAAGGCGCACCTCGGGATACCAGGAAACATAGTCTCAACGGTGTCCATCATATCCTGAGTGACATTCTTCGGTCGAAAGCCAAGCGCGTCAGCGGGTGAAGGGGCTCCGCCCTCAGGACCGCTCGACGTAGCCCAGCGAAAGATGAAGACAATTACAGCAAATGCCACGATTACATTGACTACTTCACCCATGATAAATACTAAGTGTAAGCCAAGATCAGGATTTGGGGAAAGGAACCGGCGATGGTACAAGGAGGATCAGTAAAGTCACGATGGCGCTAAACAGTATATTTAAGCGCTGAAGCTCTCAAGCTCAAGGCCTAACCCAACTTTCTTCCACAAGTCTTGACTTCAATTCCCATTCAAGGCCATCCACCTTCAAGTTGTACACTCACTCCTTCTACTCTGACGACCGCCTTTCTGCTTGAAATAGGATATTAAAATTTGGCCCCACGACCCTTTGGATATGTTCACACAGTGGACTTTGCGCCTTGACAAGGACTGACTAAATAGGACTAAATCTTTCCGCTCTTTGTTGTGGCTCCCCCAAACACAAACCTGTGTTTGCCTTGACGAAAATTCATGCCGGAATTGTTTATACATACATATGTACAACTCTCCAATGAAAGCCGATGACACAGGATGACACCCAGTGATATGAGGTGATAAGCAAGCGGTTTTGTGATTTTGGTCAGGACCCCGGAAGCTCCTGTACGCTATGATTTTAAATACCGAATTTTCTTCATCATCTTTTATACCATTTTATTGACTATTCTTGCTGCTTCCGGAACTCCCCTGAGGTTCTTTGCCCAAATTCTGGTGTCAGAGCTCCACCTACCTCAGCCAACAGCATACCCAAAGTATGCTATCTCATAGGGCTTGAGCTTCCAAGGGTCCTTTTGATGCTGATAGGCATATATAGGGATAGGTTCCTTATGAAGTTTTTTCGACCTCATTCTGACCAGATTCTGACTTTTCGGGTAAGTCCCCAAATAGTCCACGCCCTTCCTTTTCTCATTTTCGATTTACTCTGCGGTTACTCGACCCCAAAAGTCGAAAACGCTTGCGCAAGAAATTTGCAGGTCAAATTTCGTTGCTTGACCGTCTCAATTTTCGTAGTACGTGCTTCTCTGATCTTTGTAGACGATGTACATCATCATCATACTCAACCAGCGACGTAGTATCCATACACGTTCAAGAATTTACGAAGATATTCATCCTCAATTTGTTGAATGTATGCCTTCATCATTTAGTTTTCAACTGAAAGGTTTACTTATCTTCATTTGAAGACCTCGGACGTGCCATCATGCTCCTTCGACAATCTCCGTTTTTCCCTGGATTGTTCCCTATATGCCTCTTTTTGTCCATTGTCCTTCTCAGTGTGGCTCGGCCGACGACAAAGAAGCTTACCGGTGGCCGACGTAAGTAGTTATTGCTGCTTCCTTCTGTGATACATTGATGCTGAAAATCATTTACAGTCCCAGGTGGAATGATAATTAGGTTGGGATACGAAAACATTGGGGACGAGCAATATGGAACAACCTTTCAATTGCACAATTGTTTTGATCGATCCACCAAGTTCACCATTTTCTTTGGAACCATCGTTGGCTTGACGACTTCCGTTCTAGACAATCAGCTTGTAGTTCAGACAAGAGAGATTCCGCGTGCTGAAGTTCGAAATGCTAGGGGGAATTTTGGAGTTCGAAAATATCATTTGATCAAGCTGGGTAAAGACTCAAACTCCCAACTGGTAACCAATTTGGACGAGCACCAGGCGACACGGAACTTCCTAGTTCAGGAGCTCAGTGATCCCAAGAAACTCTTGAAGCAGACCAAAGACCTGTTCTACAAGAAGTATGATGTCCCTGCAGTGGATTTCTGGCAGGACGTGGCAGATAACGGCGAATATATTAGTATCGTCCTGATCTATCTGACCTTGCTCGAAGGTAGGGATCACGAGCCAGCATTGGCAAAGGGCACCTTGGGGCAATGGATCAAAACATACAGGGCTGTGAAGACTTTGGAGTTGGGGGATGACTATGTAACGAAGGATCCTCATTTTTTGGCTATCTTTTACTTGCTTAATGGGAAGTACGAGGCACCCGAGACACCTTTCAACTGGACGGCTATGTTGGAGTAGATAACAGATAATTCTTCTCTTGCTTCGGAATGCTTGTTAATAAGTCATTTGATGTCGTACGACGATGCAAAGGTCTTTCATGTATGTATCTAATCTTGCATGAGACCTCGTGAGATTTCGGGGTTATACCATCCCTCACAATGGAAATTACAGGTGTTTGCGCATCCTGCGTAGAAAACGGAACTGATCCAATTGCCACTCCAGCGGAGGCATCAAAAGATGCAGTGCTATCTGCAACCGTAAGAGTAATTGTGGCAGGGGATGTCAGCATCGAGAATGCGAACACTGCGTCAGCAGGGTAAGCCGAGTTCCTGGGAAGATCACCTTCGCTGCAGGTGATAGCTTTGGGATAGGCACGATACCAGTAAACGACTTCATCCTCCTGAATTGAAGCATCCAAAACGAGACTCTCAAAGTGAAAGTTACGGAACACTCACAGTTATGGCAGGGGCAACTCCATTTTTGTACCATGAAATCACCTTGCTTGCAAGGTCTACTATCATGCCAGTGGAGTTTAAAAATTCTTCAAAAAATTGCTTCGGAAATGCCTTTATAATAGTTGTATTATTCTCGGACTTGGTACACTTATAGCATGACATATTAGGATACTTCCTATCTACTTTCTACTACTAATCCTTGTTTTGATTGAGAGTAATAGAGATCCCGTCTCGCGCCTGGGGTGTTTGAAAAAATCAGTCACATCAAATGTCACCGATTTGCCGCTGAAATTGATGCAGGAGTTGCAGGAGATTGTCACAAAAAGTCACACATCTCTGTCTTCAACCTCTTCAACCTTGAATACTGCCCCGGATAACTCCGGAATTGTCTTCCACTGAACTATGGAAGGCATATTCACACATGTACCCACATTTTGAAGTACTTGAAGCTATTTTGCTTTTAA
>MU824014.1:0-11202 GCA_027921425.1 Lentinula novae-zelandiae | reverse complement strand
ATTGAAGGGAAATCTTGAGCGGAAAATCCCTGATTAAACTGAAAGTAACAAACATTATTTCTCATTTGGGAAAGACTACCTATTTCAGGCCGATATAGGGGAAATATATTGTATCGTTAATTGGCTTTTTTTGCCAAAAATTTCCCGCTCTTTTTCACGGGCGGGAAATTTAGCGGCGGCCCCAGTGCATGTAACCAGGGTCTCGCTTGAGCGGGGAGATCCCGGAACAAAGCCCGATCAAATCCGAACCATAATTGTTGTCAAATTGTCCGAAATAGTGCCGCTGCAAAGTCAATATCATCTTTAAATCCCCCCTCGAATCCAAGTTCAGCTCACGTGGTGTGCTCGCTTTCAAATGTTAGCTGGTGAGTCCTTGTCAGTGCCGTCGCAACTGTAATTTAATGACAGGGAGTACTTGTACAGACTTGTACATACCAGTATAGCTTACAACAGAAGGAAACGACGTCAGACGCGTCGCCCGCCCGCACGGGAACGTATTGGAGAGAAGCTCACAACACATCGCTGGTCTCACATTGAGGACGCAGATTCTCGAAACTATATACTATTATTGACTACTTATACATGTTTATCGGATCTGAATATTGAATACCAAATGCCATTCGTGAAAATGCAAGCATGCAGTATGTACTCAACGAGAAGTATGGAACATTGCAGAATGAGGTAAAACTAATGCGAAAGTTGGTAATATGCACGGTGTGTTCATCCATATAATGTACAAATCGAAAGGAAAAATTTTCTATGCTTCAGATCCGAAACCCACATGGACAAGCTCTAAGCAGCAAAGACATCCGCATCCACGACCGTACTTTGCATACGAGCTGCCTTTCGCGCTCCCGCACGAGATTTGGCTATAGGCTTGACCGCTGCTCGAATCTTCGACCGTAGAGATGGCTTCAATTTCGGTGGAGATTGCATGGACAAGTCACCCATATTGAGAACATCCTCCTCCTCCTCCTCTGCTTCAGCGTTGTCGACTCCGGCTTGATTCATCGTAATTTTCCCAAAAAGTATTCTTCTCTCAGATTCTGAAAACTCCACACCCGAGTCAGGCAGGGGCTTGACACGACGTTTTGATGGACTAGCCTCTAACGAACCTTGAGCCGCAGCACTATAATGAGACTGTGACTGTGTGCGCGCTCGCTTGCTGGGTGATACTGGCGCGGGACTAATGACCATATCTGTCATATTGTTGATAGGTTTCAATTTGAGCAGCCGATGAGCATCTGGTGTACTGAGTATCATGGCATCGAAATGCGAGGGAAGTGGGGGAACATTCTCCTCTTCATCATCGCTAGCACACAACAGAGATTTCTTTTTGGATTCTGCGAAAGAAAGTCAGAGGGTTGGACCTCACCTCAACGAATGTAGATATACACAAACCTTTAGCGGCCTTGGAAGTCCCTTTACCGTTGCCTTTAGCAACGACTTCAGCCTCGTTGCGTGTCTCCTTCACAGCTTTGAACAGGCCAGAAGAGAGAAGGGTCTGCTGGACCTCCCAGTCACCGGGGAACATCCTTTTCCAATCTTCCACAACGCGCTGCGTCCACTTGTCCGTTTCACCAGACACATGGTAGTCAATAACATCTGCCCACTCCGCTCCTGGCGGTGTCTTGTTCACAAAGATTACCTTTCCGGCAAAAGCTTTGGCCGAAGAAGCTTTTCTAACTCTAAGAGGTGACGAGGAGGATGACAATGGGATGCTCGATGTTTTTTGATTGTGTACGACCCTAGCAAATTCCTTCACGAGTTTCTTCAGCCCGTGGACTTTGAGACTTGTTCCCATGATGATGAGCATGTCTGGCTTGCGCGCCACATCGCTGCTTTGAACGATCCCAATTTCGTCTCCTAGAGGGTGCGCCTCATCGTAAAGAACAATTGCAGGACGAAGTGAGCCCACACGAAGTGCACGAGCAGAACGAGCCACTCGTGCATTGGCTTCAGAAAAGAACTCAGAAACCATACATATATGCGACATGGGAAGACAGGATTACTTACATCGTTGAAGACATTCTGGGCAGTTCGGTGACCGGCCGTCGTCGAAAAGTTTGAGGTGCTCTTCCGTACATGGATAATCCGCAGAACAAGTCTGGCACCGCACACGATGGATATCTCCGTGAAGTTGAACGTTACGACACTGTTTCAACGTCGAGCACTTTCCTTTCCCTTTACTTTTCCCAGAAGAGCTCGCAGCACTTCCTGCATTCCCAATTAACCCAACCCTTTCCTCCATACCGTCGATATTTTGTGTATAGGACCTGAGTAATTTCCCTTTGCTTTCTAGAATCTTGAGAAAATCATGAGTTGGTGTGGGCTCGGCTTGGTCGATCTTTTGCTTGAGTTGGGAAATGAACCAAAAGAATGCCGCAGTAGAGTCGGGGTCACGGAATAGTGAGGCGTCAAAAAGATCTCGTCCCTTGAGAACCACGTCAGGGAATCGAGCTTTGACAAGGTTGTAGAGTCCGTCAGAAGAGCGAAAATCCTGAGTGTTAAACATTGTGAGATTGGGTTATAAATCAAACAGCGAACGAGGACTTACAGGAATCCCCGACGAACAGGATATTCCTGCACCCGTAACCACCACAATCCTCTTGCATTTAGACACAGCCTTGGAAATATCGTCCAAAGCGCACCTCGTTGAAAGGTTTTTCTTGCTGGCTTCCAGGTCAAGTGTAACTGGGGACATTGTGGTTCCGAAGCCAATTTATATTTAAGGCCGAACAATAGGATATGATAAATAGACGGAATCGATGAATAGAAGTTGAGTGTAGAGCAGAGTCCGTGAGTGGTAGTGACAGACTCCTCGGAGTGGGAGTCTAGATGGAAGAACGAAGTACAATTCCAACACAAGCGCGTTATTGTTGAAAATGTCACGTGTAGCGCGTAAGCGCTCGAACGCTTATTTACTAACTTTGAGGCGCTCATATCGAAAATGATCCAAATGGTATACTTATGAGCAGTTCAAGTCAAGAGCTCTACGAGGGAATTAGATTAAATATGATATAGTGTATAAAGTATAGACAAGAATGACTGCGATCCAAACAGAAACAGGTGTGCCGGAAGAATATTCGCTAGAACCAGTCCTCCCTCAGGCCACTCTGAATTCGCCCCTCTTTCTGATAAGGAACGGAGACCTGAGCGGCGTGGCATATCGTGAAGGAGTTACTGGAGAAGTTGAGATAGGCGACGTTGATGAAGGCGTGGCAGAAAGTCTGAATGGAGGTAAGCTTTGAATGAAACCTGCAATCAATGGCGGTCGGCTGGGTTTGGATCGTCCATCATTGCTATCATGGTCGTCATCCACGACAAGAGAGACGGTAGATCGCTTATGCAATTTGCTTGAGCAAAGCGCAAGTAGTCGTGAAGACTGGACTGGTCGAGAACCCTCTTCCGTTTGCCATTGTGACGAGGTCGAAGTTTCCTGGATAGAAGATAATCTGTGACTGGGACTCTTGACCATATTCAAAGGGCGATATGTACTGGAACGACGCAGCCTGACAGATTTCCTGCTCGGTATGCATGGTGATAGTTCGGGAGATTCATCCGCAGGGGATCTCGGAGGACACGCCGCCGATAAGTCAAATAAACCACCACGGGGCAACATTGGCCGTGGTTTGCAGAACAAGGGACAGTTTGAGGAGGTATCGCCGATGGTGGGTCCTACTGTAGCATCAAAAACAGGAAAAGCCGACCAGTCGATGCGGACAGGGGCATTTGGCGATGAAGGTGAACTAGGGCGAAAAGGTGTCCGAGGAGGTGGGGTATCGAATGCTTCGCTCAGAGAGCATGTAGAACCAATGTGTAGATCACTGTCCTGATTTGGAAGTAAAGCTTTCACCGTAGGCGACGCAGAGGAGAGCGTCAAGAACGTTAAGTCAGGCGAGATATCCGGGCCAGCACGCGGAGATTTGTTGTAAAGGTTCAATGATCGGTCAGAGATAGTTGGTATCGTAGAGGCCCGTGAGGGCAAGAGTTCAACTGGAGACATAGCGGATGATTGCACAACAGGTCGGATACGAGGTTTAAGAGGGTTCACAACGCCAGAACAAGTAAAGCAGTAGCTGCTGCTATCTATATTTCTGGCATTTTGCTAATGTCTATCATTAGCAACGGAGCTCGAAGAAGAATGTTTGGAGGGATTAATGCTTACAGAATGATTGTTCATTAGTTCAGGCGATTAGAAGATAGGGCAAACAGTTCAAGGACGTGTCCCGAAATGGATGTAGAGAGAAGAATGCTCAGGGGTGCCAAAGCGGCGGTTACGTGACGTAAGTAGCTACCGAAGTCACGTTATCGCGTCGGTTGATTTTGAACTCTTACTTAGACTAGCTTTCATTTCGTCTCCAGTTGGTCAAACTTGAATGTTTTGCGCCCAAAAACACTACTAACATTGCTCTGACCTTCTCTATAACTTTTCTCTCTAACGAATGGCCCTCGCCAGCTCACCCCGAAAGCAAATACCTCTAGCCACTGGCGACGAAACCAGACCTCGAGATCTTGCTCCTACTGTCAGCCCGAGCCATACGAAGCGCGTCTTCTTCTGCGGCGTCGTTGTGGAAGGCTCAGAGAATGGCAAAGAATTAACTGAGGGCATGTATCATTCATGGTCTTATCAGCAGTCGTATTAAGAGACTATACAACAGAAATCAAAGACCTAGTCTTATCTTTGGGAGACGTAGTGGAAGAAGAGGATGTCCTCGGAGGAATGAACAAGGAGCTAGGGAACATTGTTAGTGCTGCTCGCACACTGGCCAGAAAACCCCACTGAATCATCTGCCATGTAGGAACACCCTGCTACAAGGAAGCGTGCCCTCGCAGAATCCTCTGCTCTTGCATCCGCAATCAACGAGCTGGTCACGACCGAGCGCTCTTATGTGAAGAAGTTACAGACTCTGAAGAAGGATTATGCCGATCCACTGCGAAATTTTGCTCGAAGCAAAAGTACTGCCATCATTTCAAAATACGAAGCAACTACGCTCTTTGGAAATATCGACAGCCTTCTACCCGTCAATGAAGCATTCCTAACAGACCTGGAGAAAATGATAGCTCCGAACGGCTATAAAGCGGTTGGTGGAGTTGGTGATGTTGCACTTCGGCACTTCAAGGAGTTAAAGGGCTTTGAACAATACAGACAGTATTATGTGAAGAGGGAAGAGGCACAGCGCTTTATTGAGCAGGAGATGGAAAAACGTTCGTCTCCGTTCGAAGACTACATTGAAGTGAGTGCTGTTTCTATATCCGTTTTTTCCATTACATCTTTCCTTATAGCGAGTCAAATATCAATCAACGGATGCAAGAAATCGAGTTGGACTTCGCGAGCTCCTCATGGAACCTGTTCAACGAATTCCGCGGTATACATTACTCTTCCGACTCATGATCAAGCATATGCCTCCGCAGGACCCTCAAAGGGCGAAACTAGAGGAGGCAGATGATATTGCGAGTAAGATTGCACTGGCAGAAGCAGATGAACAGACAAAGCGTGCCGCTATCGTGTACTGCCTTATCGCTACCATCGACGGCTTCCCTCCAAATATGTTTTCCAACTCTCGCCGCTTCATTGACTGTATAGATGTTGAAGACATATTGTTGGAAGCGCCTTCTTCCTCTTCTGCATCATCTACCTCTCTCGTTGGTTCCCTGCATTGTACCTTGTTTCTTTTCGACGACAAGTTGCTCATAGTGAAAAGGCCTGGTAACGGTGAAAAAAGTGGACGAGTATTAGCAGGGTTAGATGAGTTGGACAAGATCACTAAAAGCGGTTTGCCAACTGGAAAGAAAAAAAACGGAATGGTTTGTAAAGGTGTTCTTGATGTGACTGACGTCGTCGCGACTGATCAGGGTGGCGCAGGTATGCAGTCATTTGTTCGATCTCGTTACTTCATAACGTTGAGTAACAGATTTTCACCTTTACCTGGAGACTCCTCCTCAAGATCATAGTGAAAGATGGTCTGGCCGGCCATTCCGATCCTTGTCTGTAGTCCATCCACCGTCTCCGATTAATTTGGACCCTTCTCAGACTGAGGTCGACAAGCAACGTTTCTTAAAGAACCTCTGGAATGTGCAAGCTAGATACCGAGCGCGCTCAGGACAGTCTGTGGTGCTTTGTTCCGAGGAAATGGAGGTAGAGTCTAGAGGGGGAAGACTCACCACTGCTCGAACGTACTACAATGTTTATCAAAGAACTGCGTTCCTCCAAGAGATCAAGAAGGTAACAAAATTTCAAGATGTCGAAACTATTGGTAATGATTTGACTGCTTTTGTAGACCAAGATTGTTGTACATGTCGACGCACTGGGGACAGCTGACGACATTCCTTTCGGGATGCGGGGTCCCCCGCTTGCTGTGATTCGACTCCAACCGCTGGCAGGCGGCATGTGCCGGTACAAGGTCACTTCAAGTGATCCTTCCGATCCTGAGGAAGTGGATGTAGTGCAAACCAGACGAGTCCCTCAACGGATCGTATTAACGAGTAGGGTTGTTACTTATAAGGTGACACCGCATATTGACCTCAGTTTTCATAGTTCATCAGTTCGGTCTTTTCCATTTCAAAACCGACAAAAACTCTCGACCTTCTACGCCGACAGCGCGTTCCAAAGCGTCCATCTTCGGTCTCGACGCTATCTCTAGAAATCTTTTCAACTCGCGGCCTGGCTCTTCTATGGGTGACTTTTTCGCTGGTTCCGTCAGTAGTCGCAAGCGCACAAAGTCTACCGCCAGCCGATCATCCACATATACTCAAACAACTTCTACTGGTGAAAGCAGTATCACAAAATTCTCTTCTTCAAGATCCAATACTATGTCGACGATTGCCACTACTGTCGATAATGGTTCCTTGGCTTCGACCCGTTCAAGGACGAAGAATGACAGAGGAAGGTCGCCTGGTCCGTTCTCGGATGCAGACGACTCTTTCAGCCGTAGTCTCAGCCGCAGCCTGTCGAGGTCTATATCTAGAGCATCGAAGTCCAGATCTGTGTCTCGAGATAGAGAGTCAGATTTCACGGACACAGACGACGATGAGCAAATACAAATATTGGACAGGTCAGATAACGACATCGACGCACAGCTCGCACTCGCAAGGAGGAACAGTAAGAGCCAGAATGATAGACAGGTCCCTGTTAGAAGTTCCCAGCCGAGTACAGCTCCTATATATGAAGGTAAATTTTCTTTGTTACACAGACATATTTTTCATTGATTGGTACCCAGTAGAAGAGCTCCTTCATCCTGCCCGCCCCGCCTCTCGCGCATCTACCGCTAGGGATTCCACCAGTCAATGTACGATTACCGAGGATCCCAGATCACCCCGATCTCTTTCTCGACATTCTTCCGATCGCCGTCCTATGGGACCTCGAAGTCCGTCACCACTTCCACCTCCTAGATCCCCCCGTCCAACCTCGCCACCGCTTCCTGAGATTCCTTCAATAGATGACGAGCTTGCAGTTGAAATTAGTGATATTGTGCAACCAACCCCAACGAAGTCAGGCATACCTCGGAGTAAACGGCAAATCTTTCATCCTGTGAATAACATCGATTCAACGCCGAAGCCACATACGAATGGTATGGCTCGAGCATCCAGTTCCGTTGAGCCATTGTCCATCAAGAAGAAAACCTCTGTCCGGAATGCAATAGACTTGACTGACACTCCTGTGACCGGTCGCAAGAGTGGACGTAATTCTTTGAGCAGGACGCCTGCTAGGTCAGTCACATCATCGCCTAGACGGGTCTCACCCCAAATTCGCCTTGGGAAGGTGGCAGGGCCATCTATATCTTCACCTCACATGGTCCATGACCTTGACAAAATCGTTTCCTTAGCTCGAACGACAAAGGAAGATGTGAGCGTTACTTGTTTTCGACCATGTTTTAAATCCTTACCATGAACAGGTTGAATCATCGCACCGGGCAGTCAAACGACTGAAGGTTGAAATCGAGAAGCATACCACAGCAACTGTGTTATCAGACAACGATATATCTAGACCTTCCTCACCCGTAAAGGGCTTCCGAACGCCACAGAGAAGTGCTCCTCCCTTGGTAAGGTTTTCCACACCTCATGAATCACGTTGAATTTTGACAAGACCTCATTTAGACAAAGGCAGCCCAGGAGCGATTAGAGGAAATGAGATCTCTCATCGGCCAGAGAACTGGAGAGAGCACGCCGCGCAGCCACCGACCACCTGGCGATGCGCCTAGTACACCTCTGCGACAGCATAGCTCAGTGGACTCTCCTAGTATATTCAACACGTACAACCATGCGACAGGTGCTTTGGATCGCCTAGTAAACGAAGCCGACAGTTCGCTAAGTAAAGCAGTCGGCAACCACGATGCCATGCAGACTGCGCTCGTAAAGTTGTCGTCTGCATTTAAGGAGGTGTGTAGCTT
Organism: Lentinula novae-zelandiae; assembly: GCA_027921425.1. NCBI lineage: Eukaryota > Fungi > Basidiomycota > Agaricomycetes > Agaricales > Omphalotaceae > Lentinula > Lentinula novae-zelandiae. The sequence goes on along the minus strand of MU824014.1, from coordinate 2,812 downwards.
CAATGATTGCTGTCTATTTTTTGTTCGTTTACCGTTTTGCAGAGAACCAATGACCTTGAGCGCAGTAAAGTCGAGCTCCAGAATTCCCGCCGTCAATGTGAGGTGGTGAAGAGTCTCCTTGAAGAATCTACTAAAGAGAAGGAGATTATGTACGAGGTGTGTCTCAGATGTGGACATCAAATTGACAACCACCTTAATGTCTTCAGGCTTTCAACGAGGAACTCGATGCGATGTATAACGATGTGAACCTTCCTGAAGACGAGGCATGGCGGGCAATGACTGAAGATCTTCGGGTCACCAAAGAAGCACGAAATCAATTAACACAAGAGAACTGGTACGTTTTGTAGTATTGAGAGTCCCCTAAACTTTCCACTAAAGTTCATGTTTTACAGCGACTTGAAGCAACGCTTGGCCGAAGCAGAGCTACGTCAAGAAGAGTGGGGAGCGCTGTTGCGTGCCCACGGCCTTATACCATAGACTTTTTTCTCTATTGCATGCTTTTTTCCTTTCGCATCTATCATGGACCTCATGTATGCGCATATCTAACCATCCATATCTGTTTATTAGTAAAACACGTCTGTCATGTACCAAATCTGTATCTCAACCTAGCCATGCTACCAAAAATGTTCATCGGTGCGAGAAACCATGTCCTACTCTTGACCGTCCCAGGTATATCCAATAAACAAATTCGCCCACCAGTTTACCTCTCCGAGCACCAAGATATCACCTTTCTTTTCCTGGATGACAGATTGACCGTCATCTCTACAAACATCGCCATCTTCTTCAACTATGATAAGCATCTCCACCGTTAGACCAATCGTTATACCTTCTTCCTGTGCAATTTCCGTTGTAGATTTTGGACCTGCAAGAGCGAGGAGGCCACAGATACGAGCAGCAAATGCTGCTCGTGAGTAGGGTGGTGTATGCAGAACGGCAAGGCCTGAATTAAGGGTTCGGGAAGTGATGGTAGGGTTGGTAAAAGCAGGCAAATGAGGGATTACTTCGAGGAACGTTGAGGGTGGTATAAGAGCTATATATGATTGATGAACAACGAGGAAAGAATCAAGAATCAAGAATGAGTTTGCTCACCGACGCCTCTTGCGCGATTCCAACCACCCCAAACTTCATCGAGAGCGATAATTCCCCGTTTTTTCATCATCCCACCACTCGATGAGGAAGAAGGAACTTTCTCAGATCCTTGCAATATACTCGCCAATTCCCGAGCAAGTTGTTCCATCCACTCTCGTTCGTCCTTCATCATATCCAACGTGACTGGGGTATTCTCCATTTGCAAACCCAGCTGAGATAGAGAGGACCGAATGAATGTCGCTTCTTCTGGTTCCGTGGGGGTTGAGGATAGAACAGATGAGTAGGGATCGTTGGCCGTCGTTGTTGACGAAGCCGTCAGACGTTCGTTCAGTTCTGCTGCCAAGCGGACCATATCCTTGGCTTTGACCATGAGCGCTTCAAGATCTTGAAGGGCATTTGACATATCTGTGTCACGATTCTGTGCATTGGTTTCCACCGCTTGCATAATGCCAGCTAAACAAAGAGAGTCAGAGGTGATTACATCGACCAGGGACATGTTCTTACAGATTCCTGATCGAGCACCATTCGTCCCGGCATTGGAAGGAGTAATCTCCCATGCCCGACCCTTCAAGCTACGTTTCAGAGCGGTGTAAAATACTTTATCTCCACCTTTACGGAAGCTCAGCTTGAGCATTTTCGATCCAATGTCATTATCATTGAGACCAGGTGTGGTAGGTCGTGTGGTCGGGGCAGACTTGACCTCAATGTGAGTATGATCACCTGATGCTTTGGGCAGCGGAGTGGAACAGATCTCGCATGTCTGCATGTACGGGTGATTCAGGAATGTACACGCAGGACATGATATCGAGCTGGGCTTCCGAAAACGTTGCGGAAGGGCTGAAGTAGAAGCAGATGTTGGAAATGATGAGTCTATATTTGGTTGAGGAACTTTAGATGAGGCGCTCGAGGCAGACTTTGCTGGCAAACTTCTGGGGACGCCGCATAAGGCACATACCCGAGCAGCAGAGGGACTCAAACCAGGTGGATTGCGATATGCACAAACTTCGCATTCCCAACTTCCAAATCCTGAAGGTTCTTCCGATGCCGGGTCCTCTATGGAAAGATGAAGAGTCACTTTGGGCGACGAGCTAAAGAGACCTGCGTAGTAATCCGTTCTGGAGACATGAGAGAGTGCTAGAGAGAAAGATCTGGACGCTTTCTTTGTGGCATCTATGTAAAACAGTCGTTGACTTGTTATGTGGACAATTCCTGATTGATGATCGAGAGACTTCTGCAAACTGGGTCATTAATTCAGATTTGGAGATGAAGCGTTGGAAACCTGAAGCAAATAACGATTTTCCAGCCTAATTCCTGGGGAAAAACTTACCCGTCATATATTCCAATGCCATCTTGTGTAGAAATCAATTCTTCATCATTGTACATAAGAGCTTGGATTGGAATTGTTCCATCCACAGATTTTGTATATCTTTGTAGAGCCATTGTGTCCGAGTAGATACTATGTAGCAGAGGTACTAGCAGGGGTGACAGTGTACTGTAAGCGCTTACACCCAAAGTTTAGATAATCATCATGATCAGTAACAATTTGTAATTATTGAGGAAAGCGCTGAACAAACGCCATGAGCAGAAGCGCAAGAATTGTTTCAATTTTCAAATTTTATCGGAGCGCTACACTGCAACGGCTTAGGAATGGTTTGATATCATAATGGTTTTATGCTTGTTAATCCAAATCAATGAGATGATATCTTTTCAAAGTCAATCTTTC
>MU824012.1:0-11323 GCA_027921425.1 Lentinula novae-zelandiae | reverse complement strand
ATGAAAAGCATGGTTTTCTCCTGCCGCACCTCGTTAGCTCGTTCGATGTCGTAGTTCCTTTCCAATCTTCTCCCCAGACTGAGTTTTTTCAGAATCGGAATAATTCCGAGAATGTGAGTACGGCGTTGGCGATCATCAGCCCTGACAGACGACGAGGTTCTGAGGAGAAGCGGGGGGTGTTGTGTCATGACTCAAGAACGCGTAGATGCACAGAAAATCACAAAAACGATCTAGAGAGAGTTTCGACGATGAGAGCGTAGTTCAAAAGCGGTAAGCGCCCGCTCTCATCGCCACATCTTATCTTATCCTCTGAGAAGACAGCTCTGCTGCCTTCTCTCGGACGTGTGTGTCATATGATGATCAGGATCAGTTCGAGAGGGAGGTTTACTCACGGATGAGCTACATAAGAGAATAGCCCAAGAAGATCAATTTGCAGTCTGTATGGCCAGGTACAGCCAGAACCTTCCGGTGCCTCTTCAGCCGGGCAAAGTCAAACAGTGGGGTGGGTCACAGAATGGTCACAAAGCGGAAGCGAGAAATTGAGCATTTTTATTGCCGGCGGGAAGTATTAGTACGATATTTGACAGGTCCGTTGCTTCGAGATCTGAATCGAATAATACCAGAGCACACGCTCCTCCAGTGGGGTGAAGCTAAAGTGGCAGGGATTCTTTCTTCCATCTTCGCTTCATTATATTCGCTTGCCATTCATCGCATCTGATTCCGACATTGAATGTGATGCGAGACCCCATAATCCTCATTCAAATTCGATATGATGCCAGAAACGATCTCGGTCGATAAGTCTGTAATTGCGGGTGGAGCTTGGATTTCGGATACAGTGTGTACATATCTCGACATGCCTTTGACTATTCCTGTCCCTCGGATATACTCCAGCAGCACGTACAACAATCCTAAGCTCGCGTAAGTCTAGTGCATCTCAAACTATCTCGGATTCGAAGTTTTTAGCTTGACCCCGATGCCAGGGTGTTGGAAAAATCCCTACCGCATCTATCAATTTGGTTTTTGGTGAGTATCTTTACGGTACGGAGCTGCGAAGCTTGGGCTTGGGCTTGGGCTTAGGCTTGGATAGGTGCATCCTATTGACTATAAAACCTGCAATGGTCGGCTATGATATCCTGGATTCCTCGAACAACTCGACTCCGCCCCGTAATGTCTGAGACGCACGATTACGATGTACTTATCGTCGGTGCTGGTTTTGCAGGCGTACACCAACTGCTCAACATTCGCAAGTTGGATCTTACAGTAAAGGTTCTCGAAACAGGCGAAGACCTTGCCGGGACTTGGTTGTGGAATAGATACCCAGGCGCGGAGTTCTTCGTTCACGTTTTGTGTTTTTCAATACTTACTCCCGTACAGGTGCCCGTGTTGACTCTCCAAGTCCTTTCTACCAATTTTCTGATCCGGAGCTTTGGCGAGATTGGACATATACTGCAAAATATCCAGATTGGAGGGAAATTCAAGCATACTTCCGATATGTGAATGACAAGTTCGACGTGAAGCGGGATGTGATTTTTCATTCCCGGGTTGCTTCCGCCCATTGGAACGACTTAGTTGATCGATGGACCGTTACTACAGAGGATGGTCGGGTCTTTCGGGCTCAGTTTTTGAGCTTGTGCACTGGCATAGGATCGAAGCATCACATTCCCAAGTTCAAAGGGATTGATACGTTCCAGGGAGATGTGTACCATAGTGCCAGATGGCCAGAGATGTACGATTTCAAGGATAAAAGGGCTGGGATTATTGGTACCGGGGCTACAGCCATCCAAATCATCCAAGAGATCGCTCCTCATGTAGCCCACCTCACTGTATTTCAGCGCACACCAAATTTGGCACTTCCCATGAGGCAAAAAAACATAAGTGCAGAAGCGGAAGAAAAATTAAAGAAGGACCTCTATCCTGTTTTCTTCAGACGCCGGGACCAGACTTTCTCTGGCTACGACTACGACATCGATCCCAAATCCATACTCGACACAACGCGAGAAGAGCGTGTTCTGGCTTTCGAGGAAAAGTGGGAAAAAGGTGGATTTCACTTCTGGGTGGGATCTTATGCCGACTTGTTCATGAATCAAGAGGCCAACGACGAAGCTTACGCTTTCTGGAGGGAGAAGGTCAGGGAAAGGATTCCGGATCCTGAGCTTCAAGAGAAGCTCGCGCCGATGCAAGCACCACATCCGTGGGGTGTCAGACGTCCGAGCTTGGAACAGAGGTACTTCGAGGTTTATTCGCAGCCGAATGTGACACTTGTCGATGTTAACAAGACCGCGATTGAGGAAATCGTTCCGAACGGCCTGAAGACTAGCGATGGGACAGTACATGAACTGGATATTTTGGTGTTCGCAACAGGTTTTGACATGATCACGGGAGGTATCACTTCCATTGATATCCGTGGACAGGATGGTCTTTCTATCAAAGAGAAATGGGCTAACGGTGTTAAGAGTCATCTGGGACTAGCTAGTGCGACTTATCCCAACATGTTTTGGATATATGGACCGCAATCTCCATCAGGACTGAGCAACGGTCCCAGTAGCATTGTAAGCTTTCCTGTCGAACCTTGTATATGCCTTGACAAAACATTGCTACAGGAAATGACGAGCGAATGGATCATCAATTGCATAAAGTACATGAAGGAGAACAAAATTTTGAGCATAGTCCCTACAGAGGAAGCGCAGTTTGCTTATAGCGAACATGTCGATCAGCTTGGAGCGGCTGCTTTGTGGGCTAAAGCGAAGAACTCGTGGTATATGGGGAGCAATATTGAAGGGAAGAAGGTACAGATGTTGCAGTTTCCAGGAGGTCTCCCTGCATATTTCAAGTTATGCAATGATTCAGCGGCGAAAGGTTACCATGGATTTCATTTGAAGGTTCCTGCATGAAGCATACATACAATCTAGATTATAGGGCTTCTCCACATCTGCAGTTGTAAGCGAATGCATTAGTGAGGAACCACCACTACATTTATGATAACGAGAATCTACATGAGAGGCGTATGGATAGCCGTGAAGGAATAGAAGACACGATTGTGATTTCTTCCATGTAAAAGAGTCGGACAACAGGTACCTCCTACGTTTTTATCTGTGTTTGGATCTCTGCCGAAATCCCGGATGGTTTATCATTCTCATCTGCAGTGCTTCCGTGAGTTTTCCTGGCTGAAGGACCTGCCTTGATGAACTGCGAAATAGAACTTGAATTCGAGCTTCTGCCTCCGCCCTTTCCTAGACCTTTTCCAGCAGGACGAGTACTTCCAACTGCAAGGCCGACCCCGAGATTCGTGTTCCAGATGTTTCCAGTCCCTAGTCCGAGGCCCAATCCTAGGCTATGTGCCGAGTTACGAGTAGGGTTGGCGCTCGTTCCGTTCTTGCCCGCGTTTGCGTTTACATTTCCAAGTACAGAGGCCCCGCTTGACAAGTTCTTCGTGGTCGTTGACTGTATCGAGGTCGGCCTAAGAGTTTGTAGACTGACAGAAGGCGACATCGAACTTGAATTATTCCTTGTTTCGAGAGTAGTCCCGGTATTCCCAGTGTTTGGAGTACATTTGCTTGCATGTTCAAGGAGAAGATGATACATCGACTGGTTGAACCCGACACATTGCAAAGCGATTACAGCAACTTTGAGAGCGCCGGCGGCGTAGAGTTGGGATACTTCGTATATATTTTGAGCAGAGGTGTTCTTGCGGCCTTCGATAGTTTCTTTGACGATGGCCTGTGTTGTCTGCATAATTGTACGTTTACTTTTACGAGAATCACGATTATAGATGAGACACACACCTCGCTAGATAATGCCTCCCATTCTATTACAGTGAGGTCGTCAAGTCTGAAGGCTTTGTACACGCCCGCGTAGAACCATACGCCGTCCTTATTGTAAAAACATTCTATGTCCAGGTGAGTTAGAGTTCAATCTGAACATGAGTAAGACTTACCAGCCGGTTTGCAAATCTTCGACATCACGTCGGTGGCAGCCCATCGATGGGCGGTCGTGACACGAGGATTAGTGTTACATTTGAAGACTGGGGTAAGGTAGTATCCGTGTTCTTCACGTTGAGGACACCAAGACGTGGTAGGTTGATGTAAGACGCCATAGCTAGAGAGACTACATCGAAATAAGTCATCAGAACAACAGTGAGCCTCTAGTATTTTATTTCAAGAATATGAAAACGGCCTACGAGGCGTGGAGAGGCTTTAGCAGGAAACGCCGTCAGTCGAGGTTCAAAGCAGCAAGGCGGCGAGGACAAGTTAAAACTTACACCGGGAACAGAAGCAAGGAATTCATACAAGTTCACATATGATGTTGGAATAATGATAGGCTTGAGAGCGTCATCGGGAGCTTCCTCTGGGAGTGGTAGAGCGGCCAAGAGTTTGTTCCTTGCGTTGATGATGTCCTCGGCTTCTTCCGAGGGAGCGGAGCTGACGACCTGGAAACAAATCAGGTTATGTGCCTACTCAACATGGAGAAAAGAACGTACCGTAAGATCAAGATCGTTCTCCTGGAGTGCCCCTATGGTCTTGGCAGGGCAGGCGGCTGCAACAAAAGACATGACGGAGAGGTCTGAAGAGGTGCGGGAAAGTGCAGGAGGGGTGAATTGAGATTTCGTTGCCGATTCATTGAGGGCCTGTCAACCTCAGTAAGTGGTATAAATGAAGAGTATGCGAACACACCTGGGAAGAATCGCATTCCACCGCAGCAGTAGTTTCCTTCAATAGCTTGATTTCTCTCCGCAAATCATCCACCAAGCCCTCCAGTTCAGCGGTTCCAGTTTGCTGCTTGTCTACTTCCAACAACGATGAAGACACTCCTGCAGGCTCTTTTGGTGACTTGCAAGAAGACTTCATCAGCAGGTCGAAGGTTTGATGCTGGTCCTCCAAACGTCCAATGATCTTTAGCTTCTGTTCTATCGAGATATATGCGTCCGTCAGACGCTGGACGGCCGCATCGCGCGCTTTTATCGCGTCTTCAGCTTTGTACTGCTCAGCTGCGATCTTGATTGCCATTTCTACGACATTGTATGGGTCCTAGTGGGGAAAATCACAGTTTGAACGACACGGAAATGAGGTTAGGGAGATGGAGGTATACCGAAGATTGTAATAAAGCTAGGCGCTTCTTCAGGACATCTATTTCATTACTCTTTGTCGGTACAATATTGTCGTAATAGATGATTTCAGGGTGGACGAAGCCCTCGCCGTAAAGCGAAGTCATGATGATAAAGTACAGAAGGAAAGTCTAGTAAGCACAGCCACGGTACCACCGGCAGGAAGTCGTTTAGTCGACGACGAAGTTATTGTACACACATTTGTACTTGCTGAGGCTCTAAAACCGAAGCGTTACCGGTGCCATCGAAGTCATTATTTTAACTTCACCACGCCATCTTCCCTCGTCACTAGAACAAAGCCAGCCTTTTTTCTCTACCGCTCCGTCCTGCTCAAATAACAGCCTTCGGTGCGCTCCGTGCACGTTCTCCACTCTTTCCACTCTCTCCATTCGGTTCCCGAATCCGGCAAAAGCAAGACCCAGGGAAGTCTGCACCTTGAACGCGCCTTCGTATGTTTTTGGAAGGGTGATATCTGCAGGTCCTAAAGAGGTGGATCCTTGGAGATGGAGATTGCACGACGGAGGTGCGGAAGGAAAGATGAGGGATAACGGGCCTAGTTGTGTAGAAGCGTTGATGGAAAAGTTGCCTCCACGCTCGGGAATTGTTGATGTTGGAGCACCAAGGATTATCGAGGCATTGATAGGACTGTGGTTGAAAGTTTCGAATCGGAAACGAATTAGATGTTGGTTACAAGAACTGACGTACCCATTGGAAGATCGCATTGTCAGTTCCGAAAAACTAGTCGCGTCGTTACTTTGTAGGAATACAGAAGCACGGATGTGAGAATTGCTAGTGACAATTTTCAGGGACGTATTAGTTGCGAACAAGCCTTCAATTGGAGCATTGGATGTCTCGAAACTGGCCTTTCCAGTTCCGATTGACTGTGAAGAAGTCAGCTATTATTGACCAAGGTAGATGTACATGCATGTACCTCAACTCTTATCGGTGTGTTACAACTTCGTAGTGAGATAGTGCGAAAATACACGGTAGATGCCAGGTTATCGATCAGATGCGAGTACATAGGCAGGTCCGTCTCAAAATTCTTGAGTTGCAGTATGGCTGCAAGTTGAGGCCTGGGCAGGGTGACGACGACCTTAATGTTGGCATAAAACTGGTAGTTCATTTCAAAGCCAGGTAGAGGTCGTGTCTGTTCACAGGTAGACATTCAGTCCGTCTCATGTATTTGAGAAATCAGAAAAGCTCTTACCAAGATCCCGATCCCATACTGATTCTCCATTCTCCTCAACTCACAAACCTTCAATATCGAATCCAGCGTATGAACGTTTCCCGTCCAATACTCCACAATAATTTTGATCTCAATGCGATTCGCAAGTTCCAAACGATCACTTTGTGTCAAGTGGAAAGTACCACCAGCCAACGGGCCCGAGCCACGAGAAAGACAAAATAGTCTATCCGCAGAGGTGGGGAACCGGAAAATGGCCTCTTTAACAACGTAAGAGCGTTGAGACGAGCTCGGAACAGCTGTCGACCAGGTTGCATCGTGGTCAACAGTAAAACCGTTGAGAGAAGGCCAGCCAGATGGTGGCATTCTATGACTGTTGTAAGATGTGTGCAGAGGTTAGAAGCAGAGATTCCAGAGCGAAGCTAACATGGTATGAGCACATATACAGTGCTGCGGCCAACGCGGTAGCAACATGCAGATGGAGCTCGTGAATTCTGACCCCCCAAATCTAAGAAAAGAAAAAGAACAGTTCTGTGGCGAAGGCCGTAGCCGTAGCACTACTGCGATTGTGTACACGGGAAAGTAATTCAGTATTCTGCATTGCACGAAACACTACGTACATGGATAGATGGATAGATAGATAAATAATCTGTATGCGAAATGGTCTTACCAAACCGTCAAGACCACATAGTGGCTACGGCGGGTCTAAGAATATGATGCCTTCAATAAATGAAGGAGGGTTGTTCTGGTGAGCGCCCCATCCTCATCGACCTCCGGAAAGGGAAAAGAAATGAAGCACCTGCCTCCGTCAACTTGAAGATTCTTCGTCCATATTCCTTGTGAAAGGAAAGCGCAACAGGCTGCTGGACGCTCCAGTAAGTTGAAGACGGACACTTGAAGAAACTCAGAAAGTGAAATTTTCGAATTAATAGAGAGGTCGGAGTTTAAAAGAGCACGTGATAGCAGGCCCGAACTGGGCCCGAATTTCCCAAATTTCAGTAGCCCCGTGCGTGTGACAGGAATTTAGCTTCGTCCCGCAACCTCAGGCTCAGTACAATCCATAACCTACCGAGTCCTGCCAGTGGCCACGAAGTCGGATTTGCGATTGCCTCATCAATGATAGCCTGGAACTAACTTGAGCAGACTCGAGCTAACAGCTGCTAACGATTTCCGACAAGATTTCTCCTGTTGGAAGTTTGGTACCAACAGATCCAACAGTCTTCTTTCCATTTATCTCGTACCTTCTACTATCTTCACGCCCTTCGAACCATTACAAAGATACCGTGTGGGTGAATTGTGGGTGTCCGGTGAGTTCGTTTCTTCAAACTTATTGCCATTTTCGGAATATCGTTTGTGACATACATCCTGCATAATTATCCCCCTTTGGACATGTATGTTTAAATCATTGAAGGCTTATGAACAGGCTTTCACCCCCACCTAGGGTCCTCCTAGGTTCGGTGACAAGCGGGGACCTGTTGGGACCTATGCGATTCAATTCTGGTCTTTTCGGGGCGCGCGTGCAATTGGTTGCTCAAAATTGCCATATGTACTCCTCTTCGCTTACAGTTTCGCGGGATTCTGCGTAGAACCTGACTGTTCTGTTCATCAGTTTACCAAAAGAGAATATAGGGCATGGTGCATGATATCATGTAACAAGACGAACTTCCCACTTACCACCATGTTCGAAGCCTTCCCCAGCCCATTTCATGACGTCTTACACACCAACTACGCTGCCTCTGCGACCGAGACTCAGGCAATTCATGCTCTCCTCGCTGCATCTTTTGACGAGTTGTCAAATCTCGCTGAGGAGATTGATTCTGCGCAGAAAACACTAGACAGACTCGTCTCCCGGCATACCCTTCTGAAAGCTCATGTCGATGCTCATCTCGCACTCACTTCCCCGTTTCGACGACTTCCTCCTGAAATCCTCTCCGAGATATTCATCCAATGCCTCCCCACTGATCGAAATCCAACGCGAAGCTTGACTGAGGCGCCGCTCTTGCTGACGATGATATCGAAGGATTTGAGGGAGTTGGCGCTGTCTATTCCTCAGCTCTGGACCAATATACACGTGCACTTGCCGCAATGTCCTTCGAACGGGCAGGTAGATGTCGACGAAATGGATGCCCTCATTCATCGTCGCAGGGAGGGTATCGAGGCGTGGCTCAATCGGTCGAGATGCTTGCCGTTGTCAATTTCCGTTCACCTGTCGGGCTATGGTCGACTTACAGGCTCGGACTCGGCATCACACATATCCTTCTTAAAATCTATTGTTGCCTTCGCTCCTCGATGGAAACGTGTACAGCTACATCTCAGTTCATTCTTTGTAAATTTGCTGAATACGCTCGTGAATGATTTAAAGCCGGAGGATGTTCCGTGGCTTGAGAGCGTCGAGATATTCTACAATTCAGGCGTGGAAAACGGGAGAGCGTCCGCCGGCGTATATCCCTCTTATACTGGCAATCATAAACCGCCACTTATTCCCTTGAATGACCTCATCATTCGTGCGCCATCGTTACAATCGTTCGCGGTCCACCACCACACTCAAAACCTACATCAACTTCAACTGCCCTGGAGCAATCTTACCGACCTCACCATGCAATCTCGCCGCGGAGGTTCTCGACTTACTCTGGATCAAACCATCCATGTTCTCGCGAGCTCACCAAATCTGTCGACATGTACCCTCGGTGTCATGCTTACTTCTAATGACTCTGGGTTCGAAGTGCCTGACGACGTTATGTTGAATTCCCTGCGCGCTCTTTCATTGTATTTCTCGTTACCGCCTTCTGACGATGATGACAATCTCCCTGCATCAAATGTAGAAAACCGATTCCATAGCCTCTTCAGCGTCATCCGTGCTCCGTTGCTTTCTAAGCTTGCTTTTATTGCTAAAGGTTTCGAGTTTCGAAGAGGACTCGATTATATCCCCTTTCAACCTTTGCTCAAACGGTCTGGGTGCAAGTTGGAAGACTTGTATCTCTCGTGCCCTCTAAAATCCCAAGATGTCCTGGTCAGTTGTCTGCGAACGCTCCCGACTGTAACCCATATCTATCTAGAATCATGCACGCCTTCTCAGAATCATTCTTTCGACATCGAATGGTCCCCGACTTCTATTCAGATCGTCGACGATATCTTCATCGGTCATCTGACAGTCACTGACAGTGATCCAACCCCGGTCTGTCCTCGGCTCGAGAAACTTGTACTTACGGAATGCAAGCACGTCTCAGAAGAGGCACTCGTGTCTTTTGCCCAATCTCGCGCTTACGGGGCACCGCGATGCGCAACGGGGGAGATTACTTGTTTAAAACTATTGGACGTGCGATTCCCCCGTGCCAGAACCGAGCATGCAGCAAATAGCACTGATGCCTCGCTTTCGTCAAAAATAGACCAGCTTCATAGCGAAGGGGTTGTTGTGAACTGGAAGTATCCCGCACCGGAGATCATGCCTTCTACTCCGATCCCCGATTCACCCTGGGAAGGGCTTCCGACTTCTCCGTACTCTGGATGGGATCCGGAATTTCTTTCAAAACATGTTCGCGACTAACGAATCATAGACTTTTTCTTTACTTAGGGCTTTGGAATTGGACGGATTGTTTAACTTTGTACATACATGTAACTCTCGTGGAAATGGTTGTTGTACTACATGGCCTCGTGCTTTTTTTCAGATATCCCAGGAACTCATCTACATATATGGTTCACTATATACCAAATGATTAGAATGCATTTCTGTCTCTATCGTCTGGGCTGTTGTAGTCACGTACGTCTTGAGCTTGAGCGTTCAGTTGATATCGCAAGGGCGTCAATCTTTTTTTCTGGTTCTAATCTGTTCCAACATTGAAAAGTGAATGTTTTCTCTACAAAATTTCTAGTTCAACACACCTCTTCAGGCTTTGCTAGTTTGAGGATTTTGACAGGATTGGTTGTCGAGACTTGCCACAATGACTCTCTTTGACGCTATAGCTAAAATTGCCACGATTCCGATTGCTTTCGGATGTTCTGATAAATCAGGTAACGCAGGCTGCGACGTGTGTTATCCTGTTATCATTCTTCCAAAGGACCAGCTGTTCTCCACCCGTGTGTGTCCCGCATCTTGTGGTGGAGTATCATAACTTTCTTCAGCTTCCTTCCTTGGAGCTCCTGTTGAACTTTGTGCTATCTAGGGTTCTTCCCTCCCGAGACACTGACTTCTATTGAAGGATCGGACTTCGAGGGGCAATGCTTGAACGATTGCAAAAGAACGGCGACAGAGCTCTGTTGACCTGGATCATCGTAACGTCAGTGTGACCCCTCCTTCTGAGACGAATACAAATGCTTTCCTTTGATATTCGTTGATGAAAGTACTTTGGTTTAGGATAACTTGCGGACGAAGTATCTCACACTTAGAATCAAAAATCGTCGAGCAATAAAGGTCGGTTTCCCGTACAGACTGTCAATGATTGTTTCGATTTGATAAATCATTCACACTATACGAAGTTTGCATTCCGAATTTTCTGACTATCATTCTTTCAGGGAATCTCTACTTCGATATTGAAGGTGCGTAGCCTTGGCTTTCCAATTTCTAACTGCGAGGAATGTTAAATCAATATCTGAGATCCCTTGGGAACAAACTTGGATCCGTGTTGAGGTCCTGGCAGGAACATTAAGGTATTCTCCTTCTGTGGCATTCCGGAATTTCATCGTGCCTGTGAGCGAAAGTGAAGTACATGTCCGACATTAATGCGAGGAACTCCATCAGGAAACCCACCCATGGGAAATAGGGCATAAATTTGGTAAAATTGCTGAAATTTGATGGATTAGTTATTTCTTGAAATTAGCCAGATTATTTAGCACCCCATATATTTTAGGTGAAATCAGCGCTAAACAGTCGGATTTCTTCAAATTAATGCCTAGTTGCGAGCAGATTTCGAGCGTGAATTTGTTCAAATTTCCCTTTATGATTCAATAACCACGAGAAACAGAAATATGAAGCAAATAATGAATGCATTTGGTATGTGTACAATAAATACAACATAGATATAGTATTTAAGACTAGACTACTC
>MU824011.1:0-11391 GCA_027921425.1 Lentinula novae-zelandiae | reverse complement strand
GGCAATATTGCTTAGTCACTATTACCAATACTCTGCGCGTCTGATATAAGCGCCCCCAGGAAATTTAATATATAGGATACTGTACTAACTTAGCTTAGGATACTCTGACAATACAATAGCAATGAAAACTGTATATTATAGTGTCATACCTATTGGAAGTTTGTTAGAGGCTATGAATGTTTTCTGTGGAGGACAGTTTTTTCGGGAACATGAACAAGTTCTCTGCTACAAAATCAAGTTTTCTGCTAGCTTGAACAAGTGCCTTGGAATCCAAATTACATTTTCCATGGCAGACTGTTTTTTCCTGCTGAACAAAAAGAATTTGCGCTGACAAGAAAAAGTCGCGCTGATGAGAAAAAGTCGGGCTACCATGGAAAAATTCTCGCGGATTTTTTCGCCACTTGGACTAGCATAATTGCTCCCTGAGATTTCCCTTTATGTTTTTCGGCCGGGAAAAGCTGGCCTGTCAGGTGTGATTAAAGTGGACTTCCTCGATGGATATATATATGTCACTAGCCCCAACGGATTCGCAACATATGCAATGCCAGTGCCGTGCTTTTCATGAAATACATAGCACAAAGCATCATAACCGCGTTCCTTGTGCAGGAACCAAGCCGAAACGAGGCTAATAAGTCATCAATCATCAGCACTGACTCCCATGCCCAACTCCTTCCACTTCTCGAATTCACTCCTCCGCTGGTTAAGGTACTCGTCAGCCGAGGTTACTGCGTCTTCACCGAGAGGGAACATGACCGGAAGCTCATCGTGGGTCAACACGACATCGAAGATGCGTTTTGCAACTTTTTGGACATCATTGGGCTCATGGCCATACAAAGCACGAACTTGCTCGTGTAGTTCGCGCACGATGGTGTAGTCAGGAATCTATGAAGATCTTGATTAATCGTGAAAATGTAGCCAAAAGAAGGGCTGTAATGACTGACGGGGTTTTTGACGGTGTTTTCGACAGTGTTCAAGTTTGAGCCTAGTAATTCAGTCCGGGTGAAACCAAGGGATACACCCATGACTCTAATTTTGAACGGAGCAAGTTCACCAGCCCAGACTTTTGTGACACCTGAAATTGCCGTACGGTAAGCGTACAGTGTACTTGCTGGTGAAAAACCTTGTACAGCACTCACTATCAAGGGCCGCCTTTGTCGCAGTATAGGGACCTGATCCTGGTGTTGTGATATATGGCATCATTGAGCTGATGTTAATAATGGTCCCCGAACGGCGGGCTCGAAAATGCGGCAAAAACACGTTTGAAACACTGAGGCTTCCGAAAAAGTTTGTGTTGAATATAGCGAGTGTTTGATCTGAGCTACAGCGAAATACTTTCCGTGAATAGAACCTCTTGCTTCCAAATTTGCATCACTTACGATACTTCTTCCAACGCTCCTACAAGAGAATATCCAGCATTGTTGATCAAGATGTCTACTTGACCGCTGAACATCCATATCATTGGTTTCCATTCAAATGAAATAGGAACCCATACGCACAACACTGTTAATGCCTTCTTCGCGAAGTCCTCCAACTGGGACATGGAAGCGGTCACATCTAGAGTTAATATGGCGATATTGGGAGCCCGGAGGTTTTCAATTGCAGAAATTTTGCGAGCAGTGGCTATGACGCGGAGTCCCTGAGAAGCTGCTTCGAGGACAAGAGCGCGACCAAGGCCTGTGGAGCAGCCTGTGATGAGGACAACAGGAGAGTTCGAGTAGACCTCATCAACGGACGAATCAGTAGCCATAATTTCCTCCAAGCAAGGACGGGCTTATTTGTCGGAGAGGATATTTTCGCGGAAGAGAATTCAGTATCGAGCTTTTTAACCTTTGTCTTTGGTAGTCTTTAGTCAGGCATGTATTTTTCTGTTTGATACTTGAATTCATTGGGAGGTGAAACACGATAATAGAACATTCAATAGACGAGAAACTCACACAAAGAATGCAATAAGTGCGATGGATGCAGGCTATGTAGCGGGATCGATAGTCAATAAGCGAGTTTGCAAAGAAAATGCGTTGTTTACGCGCTTGTATAGAATTGTTTGAATGCTAGTCCCTATATGGAGAAATCCTAAAGCCTCGAACTCGACGGCCATTGAGAGATGGAAAATCATTCTTAATATTTCGTCTCGTTAGGTGGTCATTTCAGCCCGGCTGGTAGGGTTGACGTCTACTTTTTTCGTCGTTAACGTTGGCGAAAGGCCAATCTCAATAAGTATATCATTCTCCCGCAAGCAGCATCATGCGAAGAAACGGTCAGTGAGCTATCGGGTGTTTTACAAATTCGAAAAAGCATTAATTATCCCAGTAGGCCTCTAACCGGTATCAAATACATACATAGCACAAGAAAAAGGGGAGGAAACCAGGTCAAGCAACTATGACGATAGAATGAATTGCAGTGATTCATAAAACAAAGCCTGAGCGTTGTCAACGGCAGCGCATTTTACATAGTGCAAGATTATTCAAACGTCCTTATCAGCATCAACTTCCATCCCCAACTCCTTCCACTTCTCGAATTCACTCCTCCGCTGATTAAGATACTCGTCAGCCGAAGTTACCGCGTCATTACCAAGAGGGAACATAACGGGAAGCTCATCGTGGGTCAAAACGACATCTAAGATGCGCTTTGCAACTTTTTGAACGTCGTTAGGCTCATGGCCATGCAAAGCACGAACTTGTTCATGAAACGCGCGTACGTGAACGTAGTCAGGAATCTATAAAAATCTCAATCTCGAGTATATAGCAAAAAATGATGACTGACAGGGTTTTTGACGGTATTTTCAACAGTGCTCAAGTTTGATCCTAGTAATTCAGTACGAGTAAACCCAAGGGATACACCCATGACTTTGATTTTCAACGGAGCTAGTTCATGAGCCCATACTTGTGTAATACCTGAATTCACCACACAGTTGAGTAAGTGCAGGCATGAAACCCGCTGCACAACACTCACTATCGAGAGCCGCCTTTGTTGCGGTATAAGAACCTGATCCTGGTGTTGAAACATATGGCATCATCGAGCTGATGTTAATAATGGTCCCCGAACGGCGGGCTCGAAAATGCGGCAAAAACACGTTTGCAACATTGAGGCTTCCAAAAAAGTTTGTTTTGAATATAGCGAGTGTTTGATCTGACCTACAGCGAGATACTTTACATTAGAAGAACCTGTATCTCACTCGCAACACTCACGACACTTCTTCTAATGCTCCCGCAAGGGGATATCCAGCATTGTTTATCAGGATGTCTACTTGACCGCTAAACACAGCATATCATTAGTTGCTTTTCATATGGAATAGGACTCGATACGCACAACACTTTTAATGCTTTGTTCGCAATTTCCTCCAGTTGAGACATGGAAGCGGTCACATCTAGAGTTAATACGGTGATATTTGGAGCCCGGAGGTTTTCGATTGTAGAAATTTTGCGAGCAGTGGCTATGACGCGGAGTCCCTGAGAAGCTGCTTCAAGGACAAGAGCGCGACCAAGGCCTGTAGAGCAGCCTGTAATAAGGACAACAGGGGAGTTCGAGTAGACCTCATCGAAAGATGAATCAGTGGCCATAGTGTTTATCAAGAAAGGGCGGGTTCAATTGTCGGAGAGGATACTCTCTGTTTGATACCTGGGATTGATTGGCAGGCAAAATACCATACCATAGGACATTTATCAATCTAGAGAGGAGGAGAATCTGGAGAAATAATCTACACGAGGAATGCGACAGCTGAAATGGATATCTTGATTAACGGAGTCCCTTACTTCTTCATCGATAACTTGAATAAAGATACAGAAGAGCACAGAGGTCGTGTATTTTCCGACATATGGCTCCCACACTGATCAACATCGTGCAAACATCGCTTGAGATTAAATGATGGTCCATGTGGAGAAACATTCCCAAAAAATTTTCAAAGCCGTTGATAGCTTGGTCTCGTCCCTCAAGCACACCGGAAAGGCAGCAAGTGATATGGAAGCAGCCCAAATCTACCTGAGGTTAAGCCCTCGTGGACCAAAATTTTGACGATGATGAGATGATAGCCTCCCAGGTTAATCTGACGGTGACCGTAGTACCGAGCTAAAAAACTGAACATGCCATGTCTCTTCCTCATCATTCTCATAGCAACTTTTCGGTTCGAGGATGAATCTAGCCCCTGTACCCCTGTACAGCTCAGCGCTCTGTATGTGCATGCAATGGACCATAGCGATGTTAAATCATCATAGTCACAATCTTAGCATAGCAGGTGAAATGGAACATCAGAAGTTTGAATAATTGCATGTAGAGCTCACCGAACTCTTCCGTCAACGTTTTTGCTACCCTCAAGACCCCTCTTTAGACCAAACACACCGGAAAGAGAAAAAAAATCCGCTCGACGTTACCAAAATTCAGTGCAACTGAATTGTCACGATTCTGTTGAGCATAATTTTTTCTCTTCCCGGCTTGAAAGTGGGAGTCGTTACTGAGAAGCGCTATCGCGATTCTCTTTCAGTTCTCTCACATAGCTAGCCGTCTTGTAGTTCGTCGAATAATTTTGAGGTGCTATCGTTCATGTCACGTGTGAGAGTTACGTGCCGTGGCGTTGTCACAACACACTTGCTTTAACCTGCTCCGACTATTAGATTTGCACCCGATTCCCGAAGTCGTCCATAATACACCATAATCTGCCGATACTCTCAAATGGTCAACTACACTGTCGGGCAACTAGCCTACCTCAAAATTTTCTTCCATGCTGCCAAACACCCTCATCTGCAAGTAAACGGCGTACTCCTAGGGAAGAAAGTTTCTGGGACAGTGGAAATTGTCGACGCTGTGCCGCTATTACACCACTGGACAAGTCTTAGTCCGATGATGGAAATTGGCTTGGATCTTGTGAGTATGATCTCCCTTGTGTACATAAATCATAACTTTCCACAATCCACATTCAAAGAAATATCTGATATTCACGCGTTCAGGCAGGGAAACACGCTGAAAGCCTGGAATTGCAACTGGTGGGATATTATCAAGCATCTGAGAGGCTGGATGATACTGCGCTGGCTCCGGTCGGAGAGAAGGTTGCAAGTAAAGTAAAGGAGGGCTTCGCGGATGCTGTCGCTTTCGTGGTACGTTTTTACTTCGCCATGAGCATGACCAAGCAATGTGACTGATGCTTGTTCGTTAATTTAGATCGACGGCGAGAAAATAGGCTCAGACGATGTTGCTTTAATTGTGCGCCTCTTAGCAGGACTCCAGTGGAATACCTGATCTTATATTTCCGAGTAGCCTTTTATCGCTCAATCGCCCTCATCATTATCATGGTGGCCTTACGCAGAACCAGGATCGCCAGCGCCTTTCACTCCAGGTTCTTTGTTTTCGTTATCATCGCCCGACATTCCCGCTCGCGCTGTCGCCTTGGTTCGAGATCAACAACTCCAACGCAAGTTCGGTGATTTCGACGACCATCTTGAGAATGTAACGATCGGTGAGTCGTTGATGGACTTTCCTAAAAGACTGTAACTTTTCATCCTGATTTGCTTTTTTCCTAGATTGGTTGCGCAACAGTGCAGCCATGCCGTCTGATATTCAGCAATGATATACCTATATTGGACCACATCGAAGTATTTTGGAACGTGTATCACAATTATATTTACACCTTCTCATAAAGGTCATTTCGTATTGACACCGGAACATTTCTCTGGAAAATAAACGATATTCACAAACATATATATAGCTGGAGACAGTCATTGGGACGTATGTACCGAGTTAGAATCATGGCAATTCCGAAATAACAATTCAGAGGCGAAAATCAATAATGTAAGTAATAAGTAAACGGAAAGCGTTTCGAAAAGTAAAGTCGAGGATTCGGCGATCGTTAGAAGCCGAATATGTGTTTTCGTGACGGCTTCGAAGGCTGTGCTAGCCGGCCGCCTTTCTCTTCCTTACTTCCACCTTGCTCACATCAGTGAGCGCGTCCATCGTCGTACATAGAAATTTCATTTCTTTATTTCGCGATCCCCGTTTCTGTACAACTTCACCGACGCCTCACCTGATTCTCGAGCATATCGCCTTTCTTGATCTTTCCTCACCACGCATATAGCCATGGACAATTCACCAACTCCAACCCACAACTCTTCTCCCACCTTTGCCTCCAACAAAGCTGGCCCCAGCAAGGGCAAGCAGCGTGCCTACCCTTCCATCCCGTTTCATGAAAGGACCCGTGTGACGCGGGCCATGTCCCGTTCCAATGCTCCGCCCTATGCCCTCGATCCTGCGGCCCTTAACAACATTCCTGAGGAGGACGAACAGCAGGACCGGCTGATCTCCTCCCCCGCCCTCTCGCGCTCCCAGGCTCCAGGTGCCTTGGTGAACGATCCGTCGGGTGAGGTAGGCTCCACCCACTCCCTCGGGCACACGGATTCTCCATTCGGGTGTCTGACAGAGCGGCGGGACCACCCTCGTCTGACCATCAAGTTACCAGGTGCCTCGTCGACCTTGCGCCCTGCCTCTCGCCGTCGACTGCCCTCCCAGACCTCGCCTGGTCCTGTCGGAGACGTCAACCCCCTTCGTCGCCTGCTCTCCCCAGCAGTGACTAGCACTCCGAGGATTTCCCATGCGGGCAATGTCTCAATGCGCATACAAGGTACGTGCTCTCGCCTGAGCACGGTACGCCTTCGCTGACAGCTTTCTAGACCTCCTGAATTCCGTACCCAGGTACCCTACTGTGGTTGCGTCGTCTCGCTCCGGGAATTCTGAGGGTGCGATACTTCCCCACCTAGATGTGTGATGTTTTTGCTAACTCAGGTCTCAGCCCGACGCGCAGTCGACGTCTCTAATCACCGAGGCAGATCCCTGGTGGACATGTCCATCTCCCGGTTGTTGTCTGACACTATCGCTCGCCCCCGGAGAGCAAGCCGTTCTCCAGATGGCGCACCTCCACACAACCGCCGGCGTACCTCAGCCTCATTTCCTTCGCCACCAGAATTTGCATCACTGCTCCCAGCCTTCCAGTCCCCGGAAAACATATTCCATGGTCATGATCTGGCTCAACCAGTCCGGTCATCCCATTCCAGGTCATCTCGCCATTTATCCCATCACCAAGGTCCCATTCCTGCCGCTGTTCCCCATACACGCCCAGATACTCAGGAACCTCGCCGTCGGGTACGCTCACGTTCCCCACCTCGGCGGCATAATCGCTCTCAGTCGCCTTCACCCCGACGGTATCACTCTCGTTCTCGATCACCTGCTGAACGTCGAACAGGCAGTTCGGCTGTGGCATTGCCTGACCCACGGGAGCAGGACCACACCATGGCTGTCTCCCAGACGGTGCGGATTCTCCCTGAGGTTATTACAGCCTTGCGGAAAGGTTGGCCAGAACATATCTCCTTGGCCTACTTCAACCCCAAAATGGTCTGCAGTAATCCAGCCAACCGCCGCCGTTCAGACAATACTGTTTCCCTCTCGGGCACTGACCTGCGAATCAAATCCAAAGATCTATCTCATTTTGACCTAGCTCGGGTTTCCACGGACGATTTTGGCGAGATTGCCAAGACCATGCCAAAGGCTTTGGAAGCCTTCCTCATCACAGAGAAATCTCATGGTCGCACAGGATCAGATCATGCCTTGGCCATTGCCGATTTTGTACGACGGACTTTCCAGATGGTTACCAACCGAGACGACTACCTTGAATGCTTCCCCACCTATCTAATTTACACGGAGCAGGTCCTTTTTGACTGGAAGAACAACCCGAAACAACGCGGAGTTCCTTTCGTCTTCAATGAAACCCGATGGTCTCGCATAGAACGCGGCGTCCGGAGCAAGAGCGATTGGCTACTCGCTTATTACACCTTCCAGTCCACAGATCACAACTCTGTTAAGGCAAAGCAAAACTCTACCTTTCGCGACAACTCCGCTTCATCCTCTTCTTCCTCCTCTCAGGACAACCAATGTATCTGTGGCGATGGGGCCCACTCCTCTGCTCAACATGTCGCTAAACCCACAGACATCATCCGGAAAGACGGGAACAGTCGCAACTGGCGAGAAAAGAAGGACAATGGTGAAATCCTCTGCGCCTCTTTCAACCGACGAAATGGTTGCTCTCGCACCACCTGTCGTTACAAGCACATGTGCGGCAACTGTGGAGATACCTCTCATGGGGCCCAGCACCATCTCCAGTGATAATATCACCTTCTCCACACGTCTAAAGCCAGACGCGTGGTCAAGACTCCTGGAAGAGGCTGGCGCACTTCAGGAGTTTGCGGGGGTTCCGGAAGGCCTCCGAGAAGGTTTTCGGATAGGAGCAGATGGGTACGAAGTGGGATACACCTACACACCACCAAATCATTTTCGCACCGACGCTGAAGCCGAAATTGTCAGAGCAAAATTCAAAGACGAGATCGCATTAGGACGCATATCTACAGGAATTACACCGGAGCAGGCGCAACTACTTCTGGGAAATTTCCGTACTGCCCCTATGGCTGTCCTGGAGCAACGGCCAGGAAAATTTCGCATTATCATCAACCATTCATTCCCTAAAGTTAAATTTACGACATCTATCTCTCAACCTCCTCTCGCGTTACCTCCCCCTCCCGCCGCCGATACCAAATCCAATAAAATCATTGATCCCGCAAAAATCTCCATTAATTCACTCATAGACGCAGACGACTTCCCTTGTGACTGGGGAACTTTCGCTGATTGTTATCTACTCGTGGCAGACGCACCAGAGGGCACACAGGTAGCTATTTTCGATGTAGATGCCGCTTTTCGCAATATACCTATACATCCTTCCGTGCGACACCTGGTTTGCCTATTCCTGGATGGACTGATACACTTGGACCTCATGCTGAACTTCGGCGAACGCTCGGCGCCAGGCATATGGGGACACGTAGCAGACGCCATGGTCAAAATACTCCTCCATCGAGGCGTAGAGGCACTACTCAAATGGGTCGACGACTTCATATTCTTTCGCTACCCCAAGCACCGCTCCTCTAGTGGCACATTCACTTATTCATATGACGAATCACTTATCTGGGAAACTGCAGAAATTCTCGGATGGCCTTGGGCCCCCCAGAAATTCGTTCCATTTGCCTTTTCTTTCACTTACATCGGTTTCTTATGGAAGCTTGACCTCAAAACCGTCGAGCTACCGTCGGAGAAGAAGATCAAGTACCGTTCCAAGGTTGCTTTATGGCTCACTGGAGACAAACTCAATAAAGACAAAGCAGAATCGATAATCGGCACCCTAAATCATGTCTGCCTGGTGGCACCGGAAGGACGGTCCCGACTCATTCATCTATATCGATTCCGCGCCTCCTTCAAAGGACCGGATTCCACGCTGACCAAACATCGAGTCTCCGCTGACCTGCTTACAGATATGCACTGGTGGGACCAGCTGCTACAGCAGGAATTTGTTGGCTTGAGCATATCGAGACCCCCGGAATTTTCAGACGATATCATTTACGTTGACGCATCCACATGCTGGGGAATCGGTTTAGTTCTCAATGGCAAATGGCTTGCCTGGGAATTGAAAGATGGCTGGAGAGACGATGAAGGTCGACATATTGGCTGGGCAGAAATGGTAGCCATAGAACTGGCAATCCGCACTCTCATCTCAACTGGTCTCTCAGGCATCAGAGTTCGAATCTACTCCGATAACAAAGGTGTAGTGGGAGCTCTTCGTCGTGGCTGTTCACGAGGACCGCAACAAAATTTGATTCTTCGTAAAATTGTGGAGCTGATGCAGAAGCATAACCTGTGGGTGGAGCCCCAGTGGGTATCAACACACGACAACATTGCAGACGCCCCCTCTAGAGCAAAATTCCCCGCACGCGCACTCCTCCATCCTCATCCCCCAGCGATACCTTCACACTTAAAACTATTAGTTCATTCTTCAGTATCATTCCATGACCCTCGCCTAATACCTTCTTAATGTATACATGAATCATAGAAAAATTAAACGCGTTAATCTTAATCCCGCCAAGCCAGATAATTCATACATTGCAGATCCTTTTAAATCATCACCAAATGAGAGTCACGTGCGACCTCAACGCCTCAACTTCTTAACCTCTGCACCCATGACCAGAATTCGCTCTACACTCACAACCACTACCACACACTCCAACCCGACACGCCTCAGTGCCAAAGCGAGAAAGTTAATGGACGCCTCTGTTGCAGTGAAAACCCAAAGCCGTAAACGTAACAACATCACTGAATTTCTCGATTGGGCCCACCAACAACATTTACACGCCAAAGACGTTCTACCAGCTTCGGAAATTACCCTCTGCGAATACGCAGCAGAGTTTGGCGGTAAATTAGCAGGTTCCTCTGTCAAAGCCAAACTGTCTGCCATCAAAGGTTGGACCATCATGAAGGGATATGCCTGGCAAGGAAGTGATCGTCTACGGAAAGTCCTCGCCGGCATAGAGCGTTCCGCCCCTCCCTCCTCCTTCCGGCCAGAGCGAGAACCAGTCAAAAAATCGCACTTATCCATGCTACACGCAGACCTCGATCTCGCCGACACGAACGGCTTAGATTGCTGTATTGCCGCCGCTGCCGACCTCATGTTTTACAGCCAACTCAGAGCAGGAGAGGTCCTACCAACAAACTCATCCATAGCACAGTACGACTTCAAAGCCATGCCCAGAGTCTCTGATCTCAGCAAAGCCAACAACGCCGGTTCGAAAAAGCTTTCGTTACCTAAGACCAAAACGAATCAGATGAGGGGCGACAAGGTTATGGTCCCAGTACAGCAGGGCTCCACGAACCCAATCCATTCTCTTGACAACCACATCCATGCGAATGAACTCGCGCCTTCCGACCCACTTTTTGCTTACAGAGATACCAAGGGTACCAAACGTATCTTAACGAAGACTCTATTTTTACGGCGCTGCAACGCCATATGGAAACACCATGGCATCAGTCGTCGGACAGGTCATTGCTTCCGGATTGGAGGAACAACGCACTATCTGCTTGCGGGAGTCAATCCAGATGTCGTTCAAGTATTTGGGAGATGGAAATCCTCTGCTTTTCTTAAATACTGGAGGAACCTAGAGTCACTCGCTTCACTGCATTTACATAGACATCATTCTCAACAGTCTCATTTCTCCAGAGTCTCCACCGAGAACATTACTCGTCGTCGTCATCGCACTATTTACCGAAAATGACCGGTTCCATTACTCTATTCCATTTCACTACTAGTTTGATTTGTCAACACAACAATAGATTTATTCAAATGAAATAGACTGAGTTTTTCAAGGAGCTTCTCATCCACCCTGGTCTTGGTGTTTCTCACCTCTGGGTTGTCGGCCTACATCTCGACGCGCCCTAGGCTTCCTTCGTATGGGTAGTCTTGTCTCCGGCCTCCGCACCCCCAGGATGTGTGGAATAATTATTCCTGTGCTCTTCTCGGCTCGGAATAAATATTCCATCCTTTCT
>MU824010.1:0-11436 GCA_027921425.1 Lentinula novae-zelandiae | reverse complement strand
AAGACTCTATGGCAACTAGTAGTACTTAGAGAAAATTTAGTGGAGCGGCACGAAATCTGCCGTCATAGGAATGTCACTATGCGACCTATTGGTGAGTCCGATGTGTCTGTCAACGTCAAGCTTATTCTTGACCTGGTTTGTCGCTTTGCAGCAGTGATAAATGCCAAAAAAAAGATTGGCGTCGTCACAAAAAAGAATGTGCGATGCAAAAAATTGTTCAAGAAATGAACGACAAATTGGCCAAGAAACCCAAGTCCAAGCCTCGCACCACTCATTGCACTGGTATAATGCTGAGTTATCTATCAACCATGATTCGCTCTCATCTACTACAAACGACTAGGATGCGATTTAAAGTTCACGGAAGACGATCCCGTCGATCAGGAGTGTCCCGACTGTGGCTACCTTACTTGCGAAAGTTGTTCGTGCCACAATAGTAGAGGTGAATACTGAAAAATCAATTTTCATCGTGTACAAGTTTCAAACCTGTTAAAACTTATCACACAGGCACTTGCGACTGTAAAGGCTCAAATTTTGGTTGGCGTCATTGCAGCAGAAGTACGTTACAAGTGAATCACATCTATAACTAAAATCTGATCAGCAAAACATAGCCCCCAAACATTATCATGCTTATAGCGGAGACTATCATCCCGACCTAGATGAGGTGCTTGATGATGAACAGCTCAAGGAAGACATGCTCAGAGAGTTTTTCGAAGCTGAGGCGCGTGCTTGCAATAATTGTGGCGAAGTCAGGCGTTGTTTGAAACCAAACACGGCACACTACTTTTCTGATATGATATGATAAAAAGAAAATCAGGCTGCTTGCTATATTATACATATGAATGACCATTAATTGAATCTATGAATATGAAATCAGTTTGACAATCAACGTAGAAGATAGATGGGCTTCATCGGGCGATATCAGCTGTAATAAGAGACAAGGCTTTCTCAGAGCGAGGTTTGACGATGCACTTGAAAGGTTTCGGGTGACTGTTTTGGCAAACAGATAGTCAGCTCGGTCGAACAAGAATGTCACCGAGTGACACACCTGATGGTCCCCGTTGTGTTCTCGTGCTCAGGTATAATGGGATTGCCTTGCTCATCCAATGCGGGGGTGATATCAAAGACTGCCAAAATCATTGCGATGTATATCCACAAAGAGGCTTCAGCAAGGTGCATGCCAACACATACGCGGCGGCCAAATCCAAAGCAAGCATGACGAGGATCTTTCTGCGCAGGCTTTCCGGGAAGCGAAATATGTCGCTCTGGATCGAACTTGAAAGGATCTGGATAAACTTCGGGATCATTTAACATGTTCCTGCAGTGAAAGTCAGAATGAAGAATGAAGAATGAGAAGAAAGAGCAAGCAAGATTGTACCAGAGATTGGTTATGATAATGGACCCTTTGGGAATAAAATAACCGCCGATGATATCATCCTCCATGGATCTGTGCGGAACACCTGTAGGAACCACGGACTCAATTAAAAAAAGGTCATGGCAGTCAAAATGAAGCATCGCTGACCTGTAGGAGCTACGCTGTTCCACCGCAAGGATTCGGTTAAAACTGCGTTCAAATATGGTAAGTGTTCACGGTCGCTAAAGGTAGGTAGCCTTTCATTGCTGACGACAGAGTCAATCTCTGCTTGGGCCTTGTGTAAAACCTCTGGAGAAGTAATATAGAGGAGCCACTTCCACCAGAGCGTGGACATAACATACCAGGATGGCGCTGTAGTAAGCAACTACAATCAAAAAACTAACACAAGACGATCAAGGAATGACACTTACCACCATGGCAAGGAATACTGAATATTGATCGCTAACTGTGGTGTCTGCCCCCGCTAATTGAGGTCCTTCTGGTTAGGAAATATTATAGAAACAACTGGACGCGTACCAGCATAAATGGAGGCAGCAGTGTGTTTGATCTCGAAAATCTCGTTCTCCGACAGCTTGTCTTCATGTTCAAGAGATGCACTAACAAAGGAAACAGGAGCAATTCCTTTGCTCTGAAATGACGTAAATTAGAGGAAGAGACCATCATGTAGCCTTTGAGAAGTACGGACCATTAGCTCTTTAGTGAAATTGAAGGGAACCTCAATCATGTCATTGAAGTCTTTGGCCCATTTAGCCGCCAGTTGGTGGAATTTTGCACCCGGAAATCCAGGAGGAATGTGTCGCAAAGAGGGAAACACATCCACCAAAAAGGCACCTGTAGTTATCAGTTACCGTCGATATTCACCATAATCGCCTCACCGACCTGGTTTGGTCGCAAGACTAAAATTATCGTTCGCCCGTTCAATAAGCGAAACAAATGGGTCGTTCTCTTCCTGGACTTCGATTCCATAAGAAAGCTTCAAGATGATTGACCCAGACGTCCTAAAAAACATAAATAGACAGAAAAAAATAAATCCGATAACGCACTTTCTAAGATTGTGACTGAGTAAATCCGAGTCTGGATTAGCAGCGGTCCGTTTCAAGAACATATGTGTTTCTGCCTCAATCATCGGGTGAAATTGAGAGAGTGTCCCAGGGCTCCCTATCATTCTCGAAACGTGTCTACGATAGTTGCGAAGTCGTTGACCATAAGGAACAAGGACGAGCGTCTTGGAGTACCCGACAAGCTCGCCGGCCATTTGAAGGCGTGGGCGGTCAGAATGTAAAGATCCTCGCTTGTCCAGTTGCTCCATTATTTCGCCAGAGTTAACAATTATCATAGGTTGACCCATCAGTGTAACAGAGCATAAACCGCCTACAAAATCGAGTTCAGGATTTTGAGTGGGATACTTCGAGCTTTCGAAGGAACATACCATACTGTCGACCCCACTCTGCGAATGTGAGCCATTCGCTCTCGCTGGGCATGTCCAAAACGTTCTGTGTGAGATGTCAACCTTGCAGCTAAATTCCAAAACTTGAGTGGTCTTACACCAATGAGAGGAAGACCCTTTGGACCAGGAGGTAGCGGAGGGCGAGCACTAGAGAAAAATGACATGATAATGTTCAGGTCGTAGTAGAAAGCAGTGAACGAGGAGTTGGTTGATGATTGACCCACATATGTATACAAAATAGTAAACTCACCTGGGAGAATTGACAACCCAAATTAAGTTGTATGTATCTCACTTCGAGATCTGAGACTGGACAAAAACTCCGGGGCAACTCCGTAATCAAGACTTGTGATAAATCAATGATTTGACTGATTACTGAAATCCCTGGCCTCGGGGTGTGTATACATATCAGAGTACGGAGATAGTAGCGGCACTTCGAACCAAGTTGGTCCGCGCTCCTCAGGCCAAATCAGAGTCCGCCAAATTAAAACCCTATGAGCAAAAGTTCCCATGATCCTTTGACATAGCCATGTAACAATCCGTACACGGATACGGATTCAGGGCCTCTAATAAATTGCCAGAAAGATTCCATAAGGATTACAACATTTTCAGTAACCCAAGTGTAACCTATATGTTGTGTTCCCTTCGGATTCTAAAGGGCTTACGACTTCTTTCATTTCGGTCTGATTCTGTTTGATTAAGCAAGAAGAGCAACGGGAATTAGTTGGAAAATAGAGTCGTCGCGAGGGTGGACTGTACGTCTCTGTACGTGGGTTGGGATCAAATGTGACTGTCGCGTCAAAAGACACAGTGTTGCGATTACGTAACAACCAGAAGTTGAACTCCTTGCAATCTCCATCCCTCAGAAAAGTGTATATTCTCATGTAGGGAGACATACTCACGCGGTCATACTGTTTCGTATTCCTAATTTCGTATGATTCTCAGACCCAATATGGCTCGGACATGAAAGGCGGAGACCGACTGCGTCGTGCAATTTTATAGCATACGTCCCGCGCGCCCACAGGGCCCATCTCATTCTTCCAACCAGGGTAAAGGCTTCCTTTTCTTTTGATGTATTCATGTCTACTTCTTTTGTTTGGAGCTTATGCCCAAGGTTCCTTCCATAGTTTGGAACAGGTCCTGCATGTAGACTGATTTGGCACTCTCCATTTTCGTTCCAAGGGTGATATCGTACAGTACAGTCCTCGTGAGATTGTGTTGGCAATAACAGGCAATGACGGTATGTCATTCATGTGAACGCTTCAACTTTTTTCTGACATACAGACTCGAATTCGAAGAGATTCGAAATGTCGATAATGCGCGAAGGCCTTTCCCTGTACACGATATCACCGACCAACATCTAATCAGAAACAGGTTTTATTGTCGGTCTCTGAATCTATATCTTGACAAGGTCGTAATCAGGGCTCAAAAATATTATGGGTATATATCATCCATAATTCGAACTAAAATTTGCTTGGACCAATTTGTTCGACACTGTCCTTTCCCCAGTCCTGCCTGTACTTATGCCCGCCACTATACAGTCTCCTGGGGAGCACCAGCCTCTCGACAACACGATGGGTGCCATGCTCGTAGGCATTATAGTCAGCGCGGTGCTCTACGGAATATCCCTCGTTCAAACATTATTCTACTTCAATCGTACGTGTTAAAAGCCAATTTTTACCTAAAGAATTGAACTAGAAATTTCCGCACAGGTTACCGCGATGATGCGTGGTACTTAAAGAGTCTAGTGAGAGATTGCAAGCACTCACCTCGCAGTTTGTGGTTGATCCTTTCATATTAGGTCGCAATCACGGTCCTTTTCGACACTATACACCTCTGCTTTATCTCTCATACTAGCAAGTCTACTAAGGCCCCCTTCCTTTTTCCTCTCTTCATGCACTAACGAACTTGTCAGTCTACTTCTATCTGGTATCGCGGTATTAGTCCGTCTTTTCCTTATGTTCGCGAACAACCTTGCTTATTGTCATTGTTCAGTGACAATGAACAGCTAGATTTCATGATCTGGTGCGTCCTGACTAGACAAATTGTTCCACAAATATGAACGGCAATCTAAACCTTACACAGGTCTGTTTTGGTAGGTAGATCTCTACATGAAGGATTGCCCAAAATAATGATTTTGTTCTCGAACAGGCCGAAGCTATCCCAACCGTGAGTATTGGATAAAGGATCTGTTCTTCATCTTTTCAACATGAAATAACCTAGGGATTCACCGGAGCTCTTGTGCAAACGTAAGCGATTTCTACCAGAGATGGATTGTGGCAGATTATCTGATTTTATCATCAGCTTCTACACCGTGCGAGTATGGCGACGTGAGACCTATGCATTTGCTCTACAGATTGATGACCGCTACTAAAATACTCCTTCCCTCAGTCAGTAAAAAGAATCATGTCCTCGCAGTTGTTATCATGTTGATAGTACTGGCCCAGACTGGTAAGTTTTTGCACTTAAAAGAAATTTTGTATCGGCGTTAATCGGTGGAAAAAAATGTAGCATGTGGAACTGGTGGGTCCATGA
The DNA here is from genome assembly GCA_027921425.1 of Lentinula novae-zelandiae. NCBI lineage: Eukaryota > Fungi > Basidiomycota > Agaricomycetes > Agaricales > Omphalotaceae > Lentinula > Lentinula novae-zelandiae. The sequence continues at coordinate 6,085 of MU824010.1, read as the reverse complement.
TGATTTTTCCAACAATTGTACGACTGATCGCTGAACATACAGCATGGGTGATTATATCGTGAGCAATCTAGACCTGTCCTTGTTGTGTCCGTACTCCACGTTCATTTATCTTCCAGACTGCAGCTTTCAACATTTCAACAATTGCTAGGCATTTCTGTGAGCTTTTTGGAACTTCTGTTGGAGCGCAATCCCTACAATTTTTTTTTTCAGGATTTGACAATTTCCATCAATGCACTATCCACAGCAGCAGGTTTGTACTTGGAGAAGATATTCAGTGAAATTTCTATGTAATCGGAGTTTCGCCCCTTGTCCAGATGTCATTATAGCTGCTAGCTTGTGTTTTTTGCTCGCACAGTCCCGAACGGGGTTCAAGCAGTAAGTGCCCGTGGTTCTTCCTGAATTCCGAAGTAGGTCTGATCATATGTGGCCTTTCAAGCTCCGATACCATGATCAACAAGCTCGTATGTTCTCCACAAACTCTGATTCACGCATGAACTGAATACCCCCCAAAATCTTGCTCGTAGATTCTATTCGGGGTGAATACTGGATTGTAAGTGGAGCATGCTGAGGATCGAAATTTCTCTCCTACTCACGCAATCCGATTTAGGGCAACCAGGTTAGCTGATATTCATCTTTGTGGATTTTGGACCGCTTAAACAACAGTTCATCCGCGGGTATATCGATAGTGTCTGTGCTATTGCATCTTTGTTATCTGTGCGTTTTGTCACCTATCGCTCAGTCTTGCCGCTAACATCGGCGATACATACACATTCTATTAGCTCATCGCGTCACCAAAGACCTTGTTATATGCCCCCTTCTACTTCTGCATTGGAAGACGTGAGTCTGATTTCCTCCTGATGTGGCGTTGAAGGACAATACTAAAATTCGAGCCATCCGTCCTTTGTTTTTCTTGTTATCTATCTATTCTAGTGTATTCGAACTCTCTCCTGGCCACTCTGAATGCGAGGAATCAGATTCGGAATGGGTCAAATGACGCTGAACACATGATGGTGTCTCTTTCGCAGGCTTCTCGCGACCACGCTGTACTGCCCACAAATTCCAAAACCCAGCGGCCGCAAAACATATCGATCAGAATTGACACTGCAAAGGATTATGCGTCAGACGGCAAGGAGGACGAGAGCTCCAGCGTTACATACTAGTAATATCGACGTTGGACACCAGGGTAAGTTGTTCCTGTATTTTCCCATTAATACCTGGCTCACTGGTCGGTTTTGACAATGAACCTGTCTCTCGCCCATTAGTAGAAAATACCGAATGTAAAGTCGAGATCTTGTAGTAAATTACGACTTTACACTATACCTATTTGGTACTGTCGTTACATTTGTATATACAAATTACAACATTGAATCTTCCGAGGTAAAAATCGGATCCCAGTGCAGTCGATAACCTCCGACTTGCGATTGATAATGCCGGCAGCCTGCTCTCATTGTGATGTTGGGGAGTTCAGAACAGGCTTGACATCCTCAGAATTCAAATTAATGGTTGGAAAAGAGAATATTGTGTTGTCGCCTAAATAAGTCCATTAGGCGCTGGCTTTGACGTCATTATAAACCGCACCCCCACTTGGTGGATTCAAGTGACGTACTTGAGCAACTCACCTACGCACTATCGTCGTCATTTCTCGTATCAGATGGTATATATAAACCTCTCAACGATTCCTTGAATTTACAATCACACCCTCCAACAAACACCTAAAATTTGAATCTCACAACTATGTCTTCTGTTGACGATTTTAACACCGGTTCTGGCAACGAGATGAACGCCAACGCATACCAGCAGCAGCAGAACTCTACTGGTCAGCAACAGAGCGAGGACTATGGTGACAAGGGTGCGTGTTAATTTCTATCTCAAGTCAAGGGTGTGAAAACGGGCTCATAAGTTCTGTTACAGGTCTTGACGCGATCGAGAAGAAAGAGGGAATAAACTTGAGCCGAAACACCAACGAAAAAATCACCGATGCCGCCAGAGAGGGATTCGAAAAAATCACTGGGTAAGCCTATTTTTTTGCTCTACGTATTCAAGCCACTTATTTTCATCCTGACTTACAGGAAAGATGTTCCTTCCAAAATTTCCAACTAGATGCCCTTTTTCACGGACTATACATGCACAATGACATCTTGTAATTCTACAGTAATGTAAACATTAGTCTGCACTGTAATCGATGTTACAACCCAATTCTGCCGTCCGATAGCGACGAACAGATCCTGAACAGATACTAACTGCGATATGGCTGACCGTACATGAAGGAACCGGTAGGATATATCGCGGCAGTGTAATTGTAGGGGCCGCAAGTCATTGATTGTGCCCTATGCGTCCAAAGGTACATTTCAGGCGAAGGACGCACAGGAGGTACAAATTGTGGCGCAGCCGCCGTTGTTCTGGAAGTGTATGTGGACGAATGATATCGACGTCTCCCAAAATTCTCTGAGTGAAGCACCGAAGGCCTGGTAGTATTTTGAATCTTTTGCGAAACATTGTAAGAGGTAGAAGAGTTCTGGGATCTTGGTTCCACCCATAGATGCGTTGGCGCTGTTGAAGTACTAGTAGTCGGACCGTTGGAAGTTCGAAATAGACGAGGAGGGGAATTCGCCGATAGAGTCTTAGAGCCTTTCATAGAGCGGAAGGAGTTTTCGGAAGGATGGCTCGGTTCTGGAGTCGGAATATCATCATCATCAGCTTTAGATGTTTCTTCATCTGAGTATGCATCGATACTTTCAAATTATGAGTATGCCGTGGAGGCTCGGAAAACGGACGATCTTACTGTGCAGCTCCATCCGGTCTTTTATCCCTAACTCTGTCTCCAATATCCCCTTGTTTGTACTCGCTGGCAGTTGCTGGACCCAAAGTATGAATCGTAGTCCACCCATTGTCAGCACCCCCATCATTACCTCTACACCAAAATCGAAATAGAGCAAAATTTCTATTAAGCAAAGTTTCATCGCTGGTAGTGATTAACCACTGGGGATGATGGCCTTGCGATGCGAAATTGAAAATGACAAAGACGCGGTCGGGCTTGAACCCGTTATGCAGATGATGATGATGATTGAAGCCAAAGGTCCCGATTGAACGATGGGATTGAAGAGGGATCTTGAAGCAGATGAACTTGTGTTGGGGGTCTGATTCTAAAGACACAATCACCGCCAACATGCCTTCACCAGCGAGAAGTTTACTGGAATCATGGCAGACGAATCGTACGTCGCATAAGTAGCTTTCGCAACGTGACAGTAAGATCATACCTGAACGAGTCCTTTATTCCTTCCGTTCCTACTTCTAATCTCATACGCTTCGGCGGCTCTACCAGACGAAGATATCTACTGAACCGTGGCACAGTCCTCAGCAACTTATCTAATTGTTCATCTTGTGGAATCCATGCTACGTCTGCAATTTGCTAAAATATAAAATATACAAGAAGGGTGAGAAGATTGAACATACAGCGCAGACTGAGGATCCATCTAGTAGACAATTCAAAATCACCTTGAACATGTTGAAACTAACAATGGATTGAACGACATGAGAGCCTAAACTATCCGGTAGGATCCGATGCTTTTGCTCGTGGTGTTTTTTAAAGGCTAGACGAGCATAGTTGAGCACTGCAAGTGATTGTGTTCGAGGAGATTCGAGATTCATATCAGGATACGCTGAGCAAGGAATAGTTTTCATGTCCCCCTCTGCAGATCCCTCAATTATCGAGGTGACCATTGACGTTAGAGAAGAATGATGAGAAGACGAGCTTTGGGACATGTTGTGTTGGCTCACGGAAGAAGACCACATCCTTTATATGTGGAATATAACAAGAACAAGGAAATACAACGGTTGTCATCCACTCGTTACAGCCTCCATATAAGGAATTGTTCGGAATTGTTCTGGTAGATATGTTCATTCATCTGTGAGACTGATCTATGGATCCATTTGACCTATATGCGCTCATTTTAGCAAATTCACTTTTCGACGTGAACTAAGCTGAACTGAGTGGTTGGAGAACTTGTTGTATAAACGGATAGTAAATGGTCATTAATTAGCATTACTTGAAGGTCGCCACAGGTCACCATTTCAGTACTCACCTTTCAGTCATACTACATTGATATGACCAGCTAGGCTAGGCGCTTGGGACTGGGACTTGGGCAGGTAGGTTTCGAGAATGGTACAGGAGCACGGGCGCTAAGTTTTTTTTTTGAAACTCCCTAATTTGGGGTTACTCCACGAAAAAAAATACCCCGAGTCTCAACCATCTCCCACATAATTCACATTCATTCAGGCAACGATCAAGGGAAATCCACAATGATGCTTTCCAAATTACAGCTTGTACTTGTACTCTCTGCTATTTCGGCAGCTTTTGCTCAGGATACCACGAGTGTCAGTTCGAGTAGTGTGTCGGAGTCATCGACGTACGTTCCAGTCAGGTCTCAAATCAACTTGCTCTAAAGTTGCTCTTCACTTTTGACAGAACAAGCACTCAAGTAACTGACTCTACCTCTCTCATCACCTCAACGTCGGCAGAAACGTCCTTGACATCTACTTTGAGCTCTTCCACTGATTCCGGCGCTTCTATGTCCATTACCTCCCTAACTACCACCACCACCTCATCATCATCATCTCTCTTGTCAGAATCATCCACCTCTCAAAGCGAGTCAACGTCAACATCTACAACGACATTTTCTTCTGTCTCGTCCTCCACTACTAGCACCAGCACCGATACAACCGAGAGCACTAGTACTGCGACCTTCTTCGTCACTTCCACCCTGCCGCCGTCTTCTGCTACCTCTTCAACCTCCTCGTCGTCTTCTGGCCTTGTCGTTACCATCACCTCGAGCGATGTGGTTCCCAGTACCAGTGCATCAGCGACTGCCTCTACTCTCGGAACAAACAATGCTATTGCGGCGTATGGGGGTTCGATTCCTTCCGTTCTCGTGTTGATTGGGGGTGCCCTGTTTGGTGCTGCATTGGGCTTTTGAATACGCACTGGGTATATGCGGCTTGCAATGCAGCTGCACCCAATTTCGTTCGTGACCTGTTAGCTTCCTTTATAACATAAGTATTTCACCGTACATATGTATCCATGTACATACATCCTCCGCACATGCTGTAAAGTGATGCTGAGTTTTGGACGGACAACGTTACATTCATTAAATAATTGTTGCTCGCAGTGCGCATTCTCTTACTATATCTCGGGTCTGCTCAACTAATCTGACCACCATAATAGCAGCAATGATAGTCATGATAATCCGCAATTTAAAGGCAATAACTGGGCTGCCGCCTTCGAGCTCTGTTTCGGGGCGTCGCCGGGCCCCTGAGTGATGCGCTCATTGGACTGTCAAGCACGACCAAACAATGTTGTCTGTATTTCAACTGGCAGAATTTGTGTCAATGCTGATTAAGTCCCTCCTTTTGTTCAATGCTTTCTCCTGAATTCATCGAGGACTGCGTTCGGACCCTTCACGAGGCTGTTAGGGTCAACTACGATCCGGACCAAATTCTTTTCCCGGCCGTCGTCGTTACAAGTGATCCGCACGCTGTCTCTGAGACTGAGGCTCAGTTTTACTATGGAGGGCTCCATTCTGCACCAAGATTACTCTATCGTACAGGCAAGAAGTGGATACAATCCTGCTTACTTGAGCCTCCGGACCGTTCGAAGGAGCTAGTCCCAGTTTTCAATCATCCGATTACGAAGGTGTGGAACGACGACCTGGGTTGGGAGATTGTCAAAATTATGGATGCGCACGAGGGGAGTTGATAAGCTCTTTATCTTTATCGTGTCGCAGGCTTGCTCATTACTGGGATTTTTTAGATTCGTTTCACGACTATTGATGTTGTTCGCTTCAGGGCACCTGAACCTTTAGGTAACGATGAATATGGGTACCCAGTCCTCAGTCCCGTCACTATCTGGGTTGGTGTTTTCCCGGGGTCTGTCACTGCCACGGCTGCCCACGATGTGGCTCAGATACTTCTGGATCTCCTCAAGGTCTACCAAATTACCGATGTCGACATTGACTTCCGCGAATCATTCTACATGTCTAAGAGTGGTCCTCAACTTCTTAAACCTGTTCGGTTTCGGGACCCAGTCGTT
>MU824008.1:0-11452 GCA_027921425.1 Lentinula novae-zelandiae | reverse complement strand
TCGTCCTTGGAGCTTTAAGGGGAGCTTCTGGAGGTTGGTAAGGAGCTTCGGGAGGTGGTTGGAGTGGTTGGAGAGTTCCTTCATGTATTTTCTCGCCGTTTACCCCCCTTTCTAGCTCCTCAGTACCTCCCTCGGCACCTGGTTGGACAATCTCCGATGCAAGGGCTGCTGAGATTCGGACGTTTCGGTTCTGGAACGTCAGACAAAGTTCCTTCCAGTCGTTTACTGGGTCGTGCATGTGTAGCCATGGTAGTCCTAGCACAATTGGAGCCGTGGGGTGTAAGCGAGTTCCTAGGAACTCCACCTTGTGAATTGTTCCATCCGCAAAGCTGATCTGGTCAGTGTAGGTCTGAGTTATCAATCCTGCAGAGGTAGGTTGCCCGTTGAACAGCTCCAGAGGAATGCTGTTCGTTAAGTCGACCAGGTTTTTGGGGTGTCGCATAGCGACAGTTTTGTCTATGAAGCATCTAGTTGCTCCACTATCCACTAGTGTGGCATATTCTTTATCTTCATCGAGGTCGGAGAATGGAAAGCGTGTAAGGATGATGAAGGAATTCTAGGATCGGGATGTGAGACGAGCTGGCTGACTCCCCGCAAGTGCAGCTCTTATTGTGGTAGGCAAAGGTGTTGCGGGGCTTTGCAGTTCACCCTGGTCTACCTCGAAGCTCCCTTCCCATTTCCCGCTTCATCCAACAGTTCTTGCTCACCTTCCTTTGGTGAGTCTAGGATGTGAACGTTCCAGAGGTCATCCATTCCCTCCTGTTCCTCCACCACGATCCTGACGCGAATCCATTCTAAAGGACAAGTTGAATCGTCCTTATGACCTCCCCCTTGGTTGGCCATCCCTCTTCCTCGAGTTGAATTGGCCTTGGAAGCTCTCTCTGAGCTTCCTTGGTCCTCCACTGGCCATTCCAGTGATTCTGGGTTAGGACAGTCCTTTGCCCAGTGCTCCTTTCGTCCACAGCGCATGCAGAGCTCCTGTCTTCGTCTTCTCCACTTCTCCGCTCTTTTTTCAGAAGTCCATTTCCTCCCAGTATCAGTAACTCCTGCTCGTAGGACCGCCTCTGTCCCTGCAGTGGCAGCAGTCTGCCAAAGCGCACTTGTCCTTTTCTCAAGCATAGTTGGTAGGACGTACCCCAAACTGAGGACCCACGTCTTCCACACCGAACAATTGTCACCTGCAAAGCTCTCGATTTTACCAATGTCAAGTTTTGACTTGATGGTGATTCGATTCCTCTCCTCATTGCTCTCCCCCGTATTTTGTCCTTCATTGGAGGGTCTAGGGGCTATTTTACGGTGCCAACCTTGTCTTGGATCATAGTACCAGGGTTGGTCTGGGTCATAGCGTATAGGAGGTACCTCAGGAGCTCCCTCCTGTCTTCATCGCCCCTGCCATTGTTCCTACCCAACTGGGTGTGTGTGTGTTCCCCTTTGTTGGAGCTTTTGGAATGGCTATCCCCCGGCCCGCCTGACGGTGGTGGCGGAGGTGGAGGTGGAGGGGGGGCCCCTCCCCCGCTCCTTCCTCCTTGTCCCCTTTGATCCCGTCCTCTCTGGCTCCGAGATCTTTCTCGATCTCCCGAGTGATTTGAAAGATGTGGGGGAGGTGCTCTATTGCGGAGGTTAAACCCTCCTTTGCCTCCTGCACTCGCGGCTATTCCACTGTCCTCCAACGCGTACCTTGCCCCCTCCGGTCTCACGTACTCCCCTGGCTCTGCTCTTTGCACACGAGCTCCCCATTCCTGAATACACCGCCTATCCCCACTCGGGGTGGCAGGTATCGGAACTATTTGTCCTTCCTGAGGATTCCCTTCCCTAACTCCCATAGGGGTGCAGCTAGTAAAGGATATTGGTTCCGTAGCTTGCCAGCTTCTTGGCTGAGGAACTCTGGGAGAGGGACCCCCCCTCGTGTCATCTATCATTACCAGGGGCGTTTGCCCGAATAATCCCGCCGCGTTTCCTGTTTTGGAAAGCGGTCCACCAGTCAGTATCCCCTCCATTACAAACCCTTCCCTTACTTCACAGAGTTGCTCCTGGATCGTCTCAATGACCCAAGCCTGCTGTTGGATCATTATTGCCAACTCCTGAGAGTGTGCCGACTTGAGGACAGTGCCAGGTCAGTTCGTTTGAGCTCCCATCATAAAGAAAGTTCCAAAAGGAGCTCCCTGCGGAGGTACTGCCTCTTCGTGAACTGCCAACCTTCTTCATTCGTTCAGGCCCCTTTGACTCTCCGTTCCCACCACCTGAGACTGCATTGATACTGACCCGTGATTGGGTATGACTGATTGATTGCTCAATCTTGGGGGAGCGTGTACAGGGTTGGGGACCAACCGAGCTGTCAGATTGTGTCCCGAGATCCATGATGAATGTTGTGTGCCATCTATCCTTACCTTGTCAAACTGATACCGCTGCGTCGAGCCTGGCGTGACGGGTTTCGTTTGCAGATTTACTCTGGGGGGAGGAGTCAGATTTGGAGCCAGGGCATGCACAGTGGGAGAGGTCCCCGAGTGTAACTGGGGGCTCCTCGAGGCCGCATTACTGGGGCTATTGGATCCAGGAACTTCGTTATTCCTGGGCGATGAATGTTTGCGTGCTGCAAAGCGACCATCAGAGCTTCGGGTTTGCCTTTTCTGGTCATATTGCTCTAGGGAGACCTCCCCTGCACTTTCTGGTTCACATTAAACCATATACAAGGTTCCCCGATTATCCGCGACCAGTCTACAACGGAACTCCAAGGCCCTTTCTAGATTTGATCCTGAAAGTTCCTCCGACAGCATCAGAGTATCTGATTCCGCCAGTAGGGTCCGCTGTCAGGTCTCTTGAAAACACAACATTGCTTCAGCCTCCTCACTCCTTACCAGAAGTTGGTGCATGTGCCTCATGGGCATGTACATGTACACTGTCTGTCCGCTACGGATCCGGACAGGGCTATTGTGGTCGGGCATTGATTCCACTGGGGCCAGGAGGTGTGCAGTGGTATATCTCCTTTGTCTACGGTTTTTTGCGGCAATTAAATTGATCTTCATTGCTTTCCTCATCAATTTTAGCTGCCGCCGCCGCTAGATTCGCATTTCTAAGTATTTGGATGGCGTGATAGTTCGGAATGTTCACCCTTGATGGGGGAGGTTCGAATCATACAGTTCCCAACCTGTAGTTCATTGCTCGGGTCAGTATATGTAATCCAGCTTCAGTGCAAACCTCCCTTTCTATTCCATGGGTATGAGGAAGGAGGGGGAGTATTCCCCTCGACTTTATAGATGCTCGACCGTAACGAGCCTCTACCTTGAGCAATTCTAACATTTGCTCGGGGTGCAATAGAACATTGTACAGCCAGAGGAAGTCTGATTGGTTTGTCGGGGTCATCAGCCACTGTTGAGCCCTCCCTGGGAGATTTATTTCTAGCTGGGTTCCCACCGTTAGGAACTGTACCTGTAAGTCTGAGAATTCACTACCGCTCCCCAGTATTTCAATCTCCATCGCCTCTAGGACCTCCTGTATGACTGAGGCTATGTCCTCCGGGATGCACTCCTGGATCCTAATAAAATCTTCCAGTCGTAATGTCATCTCCGACGAGGGTTGCACTGGGAAGTTGGTCCTGCTATGATGTATCGCGTGAGTATGCTCCCAGTTGGGCATATTCATAGCTGGACTCTTAACAAGACTGGAGAGTGAACTTCCTCGTCTCAGAGGAGGAGGGTTAAGGGACTGTACAGGGGGAGTCGGTAACCTCCTGGATGATGCCCGAGACTGTTCGGATGCTGCGGGCAATACCCTCCTCTCCGGGAGTTTCTCCTGTTGTCATACTGTAAGGGGGTCCGCCTTTTCCCCTTGTATCCTTTCTATAGCGGCTACTTGGCTGCTGACTCTTCCACCCGTGTTTGAAGCTGATTCCATGTCTAGCTGTGGTACCGGTCCAGGGGGAGGTCCTCTCGTTCCCCAGGTATGGGAATAGGCGAAACCTCCCATCGGACTACTGGCAGGTGGGGCATAACCCATGGAGGTATACCTCCATTGAGGCGGTCCCATTCCAGGGTCCACCGAAGGAGGCTCCTGAACCGCAGGTTGACGTTCCTCGGGGGTCCTTACATTGCTAGAGGGTTCATCCCCAAATGACTGTTCTGGGATAGACATCAGGCGTTGACCAGCTACCACCATGATGGCAGTAGAACTAGCAGCCTGGTTTGACCTTTGAGCTTGTGTCGTGTTTCCACAAGATAAGGCGCTCTTTTGTTTTTTAGAAGGTCATTCCGTTGACGTTGCAGACATTTCGTCGCAACGAGTCCGTTCGGTGACGGGAGAGCTTGGTATAATGTAAGACCTGGGTCAGAATTGGTCTTATGGGTAGGTTTGGTATAAGGGATTTATGTTGTAGCATGCTAGGAGCAAGCTGGAGCTCGAAGGCAGCTACGGGAACCATGACCAAGGACAGGAATGACCTAATGATAGTTCGGATTGAGAGGGATGACCCTTGAGAGGTTCCTAGTAGGTCCTGGGAGGTCCCTAGGATGTTAAGTGGTGGGCTAAAGGTAACCAGAAGCTAGGGAGCATCGGAATGTTGCATAGTATAAGTTGTAGTCAATAGGAGCGCCAACATAGGATTGTTGTAGATTGTAGTTGATGTAGGTTCCAAATGTGAACAGCTGGAGCCAGTTATGCCAAACCCATTCTGAAATTGAACTCAATCTCCTCCACCTCCAATTGAAGTTGATGGTGAAGAGAAGTACAATGTTGCCAAAATCCTTGATTCCAAGCTGGACAGAAGGTATCAACATTGTCCTCTAGGTTATTACATTCGGTAGGCCAGTTGTGAAGGTACCAATGATGAATTCTCCTGGGTTGCTGCTGATGAGTTACATGCTGATGAATTGGTACCAGCATTCCACGCTCAATACCCTCACAAGCCTGGACTTTGATCACAAAAAATCACTTTCTTTCTTTCCCCCCGAAATCCCGTTCTCCACCAAAGTTTACCTTGTTGTGTCGAGAGAGTAAACACAATGATAGCAAATTGAGTGTTTACTCTCTTATTCAAATTGTTGATTTTCACTCTTCATTACTAACTAATCGTCCATTCACATATATTTCACTTACACTCAAACTAACTTGCACTCTGAACTAATTATTCTTTTTGCTGCTCCGCGGCCCATTTGTTTTCAGTTCCAAAATGTGTTAACATTAGTTATATACAAAATCAAAAAATATATGGTCACAGGGCAAGATGGAGGTAATACAAGAAGAAGCTGAGTGCCGAGTCTGATGTCCGTTGTTTACACTACTCCTTCCTTTCCTTCCCCTTCTCCAACCAGGCCTTCTTTGGTGCTGGTTCATCATCTCCCACCTCTCCACATTCCTGCTCCTCTTCCTTTTCCTTTTCTTTATTATCCTCCTCCTCTTTTTCCTGCTCCTCTTCATCACTCTCCTCCACTATCCTTCTGTGCTTCAGGAGTCTCAGCATCTGTTAAGATCATGTACACCGTGTAACCATGCCAGAGGTCACAGGTGTCTAAGAGCAGGAGTCGAGTGGGACAGTAGTGAAGTTATTGACCACACCGCTGTTATGCCGTTAGTCCCCAGAGATCAGAAGTAGTGAGGAGAGAGACTAGGAGCAGCCAGGTCGGAGCGGCGGTATTGCCGGTGATGAGGAGCGAACCAGAGAACATATAAGTCCTAAGGTTATAGCAGAATGCTTCGAGGTAGTGAGCCTGAAGACTTAAGAGATGGACTGAGTTAGAAAGGGAAATTAAGTCGATCATTAAACTGAGGAACTACAGTAGTGTACAGGCAGTATTTATATCTACGGAACGGCGCAATGGTGCGGAGTGCCAGACTAGCTACTAGGAGCTATACGTGTAGTACCTGCAGGGTAGGGTAAAAGACAATAAGGAGGGACTAGAATGAAAGGGTATGTGTAGCGGGAAAGAATAATAAGAATGAGATTACAATAAAGGGTAGATCTCGGAATACCAAGCGGCGGAATGGGGCCCCGAGGCATGGACTTGACAGCATCTCAGATACCGTCCTCGATGGCCCGGGAGTCGGTGGAATTGCCATGGACAACCTCATCTCAATGGCAATTATCCTTGCATTATCTTCATCCTGCCGCCGCAGGAGTTGGCAGAGGTACTGCTGTGACCTTGAATGCGCCTCCCTCAAGGCCCGGAGGTCGGCAAGGCCCTGAGCCATCTGGCTTTCCATAGCAGCCATATGCTCCCCCAATACTCCCTCTCATTGCCTCGATACCATAGTGCAGCCTGAGAACAAACATTTCACCTTTGCGTCATGGCAGGGTTTACAGATTACTGAACTTCTCTTGCCAGAGGCAGGCTGGCAAGAGATTTTCTTGTTGTGGCACCGCTTGCAGGGCGCCTGGTCTCCGCCGTCATCGCTGACGTCACCATCAACAGGCAATAGTATGACACAGGTTAGTCAAGATTGGGACAAGAAGTTTGAATTCCTTACCTCAGCCTGTGCCTTGCCTTTCCCCTTGCTTCTTATCATCCTCGGGATCTCCACCACGGGCCACCCTGGAGAACCAGAGACCTCACCTAGAGAAGCCCCCCGTTGACTCCTGGCAGTCGCTGCTTTTGCTGATCTATTCTGCTGCTCCACTACTGCCATCTCCTGTTGACGAGCCTTTTCAGCTTGGTCTCGAGCATCCTGGGCTGCCTTTCGTCTTGCCACCTCGGCCCGTGGGGTAGCCTGTTTTCTCCTGACTTCTTCTTCTGTTGCTCTCTGAGCAGCCTCCTCCTCTGCCTTTCTCTTAGCCTCCTTGGCTATCTTTCTCTCCTGTCAAGTCCATGCCTCGGGGCCCCAGTCCACTGCTCGGTCCTCCGAAGATCTATTGTTTATTGTAATCTCTTCCTTATTGTTCTTTCTCGCTACACATACCCTTTCATTCTAGTCTCTCCTTATTGTCTTTTACTTTACCCAGCAGGTCCTACACATATAGCTCCTAGTAGTTAGTCTGGCACTCCGCACCGTTGTGCCGTTCCATAGATATAAATACTGCCTGTACACTACTGTAGTTCCTCAGTTTAATGATCGACTTAATTTCCCTTTCTAACTCAGTCCATCTCTTAAGTCTTCAGGCTCACTACCTCGAAGCATTCTGCTAAAACCTTAGGACTTATATGTTCTCTGGTTCGCTCCTCATCACCGGCAATACCGCCGCTCCGACTTGGCTGCTCCTAGTCTCTCTCCTCACTACTTCTGATCTCCGGGGACTAACGTCGTAACGGCGGTGTTGTCAATAACTTCATGACTGTGCCACTTGACTCCCGCTCTTAGACACCTGTGACCTCTGGCACGGTTACACAGTGTACATGATCTTAACATCTCCCTTATTCTCCGTACCCTTTCCTGCACCTCTTGCATGATACGGGTGGCCTCTTGTTCATCGTCATCAGGGTTGGTGGGACTGGTGGGATGGGAAGAATTGGCAGGTGGTGGCAGCGCCAGACGGGACAACAAGGACCTAGCAGTAGTGGAGGTGATTGTTTGACTGGTGGTCATGGTTTTTTGGGTTTCTGGGAGTTAGGCCCTCAGCAGAAAAAACTCTGGCCCTTTTATATGGGCAACACAGCGCATGGACCAGATAAAATTTTGCTTCAAATTGTGTTCAGCCTACAGGGAATTAACAAAATTTCTCATCTGATGACAAATATGATAAATCCCGGTGATATCGGCTTTTGAGGGCTCAAGCCTAAGAGGGGGGATACTGTCAAGATCATGCCTTGGTGACCCACTCCGCCGCTTGGTATTCCAAGATCCACCCTTTATTGTAATCTCTTCCTTATTGTTCTTTCTTGCTACACATACCCTTTCATCCCAGTCCCTCTTTATTGTCTTTTCTCTATCCTACAGGCACTATACGTACAGCCCCTAGTAGCTAGTCTGGCGCTCCACTCCGATATGCCGATTAGTAGGTATAAATACTACCTGTACTATACTGTAGTTCCTCAGTTTAATTATCAACTTAGATCTCCTTAGATCTCCATCTCTCATCCCTTAAGTCTTCAGGCTCGTCGCCTTGAAGTTCTCCTTACTCTGACCTCAGGACTTTGATGTCCTTTGGTTCGCTCCTCGTTGTCGGCGTCACCGCCGTTCTGACTTGGCTGCTCCTAGCTCTCTACTTCTCTACTCTCAATCTCCGGGGACTAGCGGTGTAATGGCAGTGTTGTTAATAACTTCACTACTGTCCCATTCGACCCTCTGCCCTTAGACACCTTGTGGCCTCTGGTACGGCTTCCTGGTGTACATGATCTTACCAGTTCCCATACCTCCCTTCGAGCTCCAGCTTGCTCCTAGCATGCTACAACGTAAACTACCTATACCAACTCTACCTATAAAACCAATTCTGACCCAGGTCTTACAGCTACTGGCATAATTCAAATCTTCTCATTGAATCTAATACAGTAATTGAGTTTTCAAGACACCCAAAGGCTGAACTCGAAGTTTTGAAGTCTTGGAATAGCCAAAAAGCACAGGTATAGTGCATGTTTATTGTGGGAAATCACTGATTTGTTTGTACACATGTACAAATGGCACCAGGAACTGCTTCAATTGTTGGTGGCAGATAGACCATGACAAGCAAGGTGACAATGGAATCAATCATCAATCAGCTCTTATTTATTGAAGTTATACTCTGCCGGGTAAGTGATTTGTGGAAGTTCTGTGCAAAAGTCCATGCATGGTTATGGCCAAAGCTCATGGGTCCTCTCCATACCAGTCTACCAGTCTTCAGAACTATTACATAATGATAGAAAAGTCAATAGTAAGCACAGAGACATTTGCAACATGTCCGCAGTTTCCTTACACTCATTTCATTGTGCTAACATTAAGCATCAAAGCTGCAGCGTCCGAGCTCAAAGGAAGATATTGGCCTACAACATGGTGAGTGGAGTGAAATAACTTGGCGAAGACATTCTACCTCTCGAGTGAGAACAAATACGGAATCTGAAATACTTCTTAAGGCAAATCCTGCCTCACTGTATGCAAAGTAATCTATAGATACAAGGGTCAGTAGATTACTTTGAAAGAGGGATCAGCTCACAAATCCATTTTCTTCTGAAAATTTCAATGTTAATGTCATTGAGTTCCGGGTATTGTTTGTTCAATGCAGGCTTTATATGAGATTCAAAGTTGGCCTGAAAGCGATAACTCCATTCGCGAAGAGTACGAGCATAGTCTGATCAAACAAGTCAGAGTCCATAAGCGGAGGAAAAGGACATCATGCATACGTGGCCCAATATTTTCAATTGACTCAATATTGAGACCAGCAGCAGCAATGTCATCCACTAAGGTCTTAATGGATGATAGTTGGCCTCCGCTGCAAAAATCACCGAAAATCACCCAAGATCTTGAAAAGGCAAGATTTCTTACTTACGGATAGATATACTTTCTGACAAAATCAACTTCACTATAATGAAGTAGGTAAATCTACGAAAATATCTGGTGCAAAGAGATATGGGACTTGCGTAGAGTATAGATGCCATCGGGTGTCGGGAACAGTGGACATTGTAAAAACCTTGACGGAGTTTTTGGTTTTCATGGCCCAAGACATTTGCTTGAACCAACCCTTCATGAATTCGAGCCCAACTGAGGAAAGCTTTCATGAGAACGTGCATGAATGGCATAGTAAAACTCTTACCATGTTCCATTACTCCAATGGAAATTACAGCATCAAAAGCCTGGTGGAATGAAGGAGGCATGCTTCGATAATCCATAACATGAACATTGATGTGATCTGAAAGGCCAGCTGCTTGTATATTTTCATCTATAGCTAGTTTCTGCACATCAGAGATGGTGATGGCTTCCACTGTTGCTCCATAGGTTCCGGCTGCCTGTATTCGCAGACCTGTCAACAATGAAGTTGCCAGAAAAAAGTTGAAGTTACATACCAAGATTGCAAAGCTCCCCCACCCACATCTTTAATGATATTATGAATCGACTTCCCTGTAAAGTAGAGAAAATCATACCCTATTTCCAGTACATGAGAACCAGGGCGTATGCGGGCACGGCGGGCAATGAGATGAAGCTTTTCCATTTGACCTCGTTCAAGATCATCTGGTGGCGGCCGCTTGTCATTGTAATGCTTTCGAGGGGGCGCTATTGGTCTGGGGTCAGTCAGATCCCCCGTACAGCCTTGAGCATCATTATCAAACACTGCGCAACTGTACCTAAATGCACAGTTGGTCAATACTTTATATGCAAATAAACGGTACAAACGTCATATCCCAAGAAAGAAATGCGGCAAAAATTTCATTTGACAAGTCATAATGGGCTCTACAAAATTGATGAGTAAGCGGAAGGAGGATGGTCGGTAAGCACACACGAGATGTTACTCTTGCTCCCTAGGAGAGCATTGGCAAAGCGGAGATTAGCTCTAAATATTCTACGTTAGTCTCATACTAGTAATATTAACATAAACTTACATATAGCTTACTGTCCGGATAATGGGAGATAGAATTGTTCGCATTTCAGAGAGATGTGCCCTGTTTAATACAAAAATCTAGAGCTCATTGTAACAGATGGCATTGAATTAAATGAGAAGCGTATCCCTACCCTGAAGATATTGTTTAAGGAGTCTACCTCAATTTGGTGAAGCATGTATGAATCTGTTTAATGTGGGTATATGCTCCAACCCTGTATAAGTCAGGCTTACCGGCAAAACCAAAGTCCATATACAGAAAAATACGGACCCAGAATGTCTCATCAAGGACTTTGATGGTTGCATGAAGATGCTTTGGTGGACCATCTGTATGCAGTATGAAAGGTGCTCCGAAGTGGAAAACTTCACCTTCCGACTCAATATCCAACTGTCCATGCTGGATGTTGTGCAAGATAGACAAAATGTTTTTTTTGGCTACCAGACTGTCAGTATGTATTAAATACATCTGCAAGACCTGGATGTTCACAAGAGCAAGGGTACTAGGTCCAGCACTGAAAGCACTCCCAGCAGTTTTTCAGTACTGCTGGGAGCACTTCCCCAGCTGGACAGTGCTGTCAGCTGCTTTCGAACTCTTGGCCGAACATACAGGTTTTACAGATGTAGCATTACAATGATAGAAGGGAACTCACCAATATTTCTCAAAGGCAGGAAAGATGTGTTGGCTGCAAAGGCATCTTGCACTCGGTTCAAAAAACCTTCCAGTGCAGTTAGGAGAACATTACGTCGAGCCGCAAAGTAGTTCACTGTTTTGATGTACTCATTTGTGCTTGAGGCCATATTGTCAATAATGCTTTGGACTGGACAGGCATCAACGGAGAGGTATTTGTACCAATCCGCTCATTATGAAATCATATCAGAGCTTTGACCATCAGAAGGCAACAATGATGCTTCTAGTGTTTCTAGCCGCCCATTATTGAAGATGTAACTGTACTGAGCTTAGATATATGGGTAGCATACTCATTTTCTGTACGATTTGTTTGTTATTGCAGAAAAAGATACATGACT
>MU824006.1:0-11466 GCA_027921425.1 Lentinula novae-zelandiae | reverse complement strand
GTACAAGTAAAGGCGTCGAAACGGTGAGAAAAGGAAAATGATAGGGGCTACGTACTTTATGACATCCTTCAACCTCCGGACTTTTTCTAGTGCCCTCCTCATGATTTCATCCTCTGTTTGATCATTGTCTTCCAGGGCGGCGGGACTGGCAGGAGGCGGACGTGCAGGACGTGCAGTCGAGGGGCCGGCAATCGGGGAAGCGGTGGTTGTGGTAGTGATAGTTTGGCTTGTCGACATTTTGGTGGACTTCAAGGTTTTGGGAAGCTAGGCCATAGCGGTAAAACTCTGGCCCTTTTATATGGTCAAAACGGTGCACAGACCAGATAAAATTTCCCTTCGAATTGTGTTTGACTTATGGGGAACCAACAAGAAATTTTTTTTTCCATGACTAATATGATAAATCCCGATGCTAACAGCTTTCGAGGGCTCAAGCCTAAGAGGGGGATACTGTCAAGTCCATGCCTCAGTGCCCTGCTCTGCCGCTCAGTATTCCGAGATCTACTCTTTATTGTTCTTTCTTGCTACACATACACTTTCATCCTAGTCCCTCCTTATTGTCTTTTCTCTATCCTGCAGGCACTATACCTATAGCCCCTAGTAGCTAGTCTGGTGCTCCACTCCGATACGCCAATTAGTAGGTATAAATACTACCTGTACTATACTGTAGTTCCTCAGTTTAATTATCATCTTAGATCAACTTAGATCTCCTCTTCAACTGAGATCATCCTCTCTTGTCTAAAAGTCTTCTGACTCGTCGCCTTGAAGTACTTCTCACTCTGACCTTAGGACTTATAAGTTCTTTGGTTCGCTCCCCGTCGTTGGCGTTACTGCCGCTCCAACCTGGCTGCTTCTAGTTCTCCTCTTCTCTATTCTTGATCTCCGGGGACTAACAGCATAACGGCGGTGTTGTTAATAACTTCACTACTGTCCCATTCGACCCTCCGCACTTAGACACCTTGTAGCCTCTGGCATGGTTACACGGTGTACATGATCTTAACAATACATCTGATTGCTATTTATACATACAGGATATAGAATTGCACAGTACAATTAATTTAATAGAATAAATGTCTGGAACCTTCTACAATAGATTGTACATTATTTAATTTGAATCTATTTGTTCTTATTTGGTCCATATTGGTTCCAAGATTCTAGTATACCTCCAAACATAGGTAGGTACTTCAATATTCATTTAATCTTAATTGTTTAGAGAATGATTCAAATGGTGTTCATCTGTCATTGATGCTCAACACTTTGGCTGTTACCGGTCTCTCTCTTCTGTACTCTCGATCTCCGGGGACTAGCGGCGTAACGGCGGTGTTGTTAATAACTTCACTACTGTCCCACTCGACTCCCGCACTTAGACACCCTGTGACCTCTGGCACGGTTACTCGGTGTACATGATCTTAACAGGGCCGGAGGTTGGTTGTCAGTTCCACTGGTGATAGGGATGGAACCAACGGCGGTGGTAGTATGGGTAGTGGTGTGACTAGTAGACATTGAGGAACTTAAAAGTTTTTGGAGATGGAGGTCCAAGGCAAAAACCTGCCAGGCTTTATACAGGAAAAAATGTGCACGGACCAGAAAACATTTTCAAATTGTACTTGGCGTACAGTAACAAGCTTGCCTCGTTTTTGTGTGAAAGAGAAAAGGAAGGAATCTAATGGGCACTCCAACCAACCAATCTAATACACAAGATGCGAGTTCACTGCTATCAAATTTATTTAATAGCAAGGGGTAGTGTTGTCAAAGGTTCCGCAAAGCTTTGAGAGCTAGGGAAAGCTTCAATCAATCAATTTGAACCGTTCTAAGGATTTGGTATATTCCTTTGATCAAAGCAGATTCAGCATAATTGGTGCATTAGTGGTGTTGATATGGGTATATCAAGAATTGGGGTTTTCGAATCAAAGTAAATTAAAACCGTAACACACAGACCCCTACAGAGGGCTAGAACTATGTGCTGGCACAACCACACAGCGTGATCTGCCCTTAAGACCAACAACTGATCCTAAGTTCAAAGAATACCCAACAGCTGGATATAACTTCTCGCAGTCACAAGGAGCAGAACACAAGGTTCCTATACTCACAAGTGCCGGGCCCGAATGGCTGCTAGCGAAGAGGTTTCAGTCTGGCGGGAGTGTGTCTTTCCTTTTTACGGATTAGCACTGCAATGTCGTCCCAAAATCACTTGTATTCCAGATACATTGGATCACTATTTATACATACAGGATATAGAGTCACACAGTACAATTAATTAATTTAATAAAATAAACGTTCGAAACCACAAGGAAACTTCTACAATTGGTCAGATATCATTTAATTTGAATCTACACGTCCTTATTTGGTCCATATTGGTTCCAAGATTCTAGTATACCTCCAAACATAGGTAGGTACTTCAATATTCATTCAATTGAATTGCTTTGAAGAATGACTAGAATGGTGTTCAGCTGTCATTGCTGTTCAACACTTCCTTCGATCGTTTGTCACCTTGTCTGGAGGCAAATCAGCTCTCCTCATCTTTAATCCTATTAATCTGATTCATCTGGATTAAACTAATTGCTTCTCTCTTTCAATAGACACCCATTGTGCCTATACTCTATCAAGGGAGTTGTGCATAGTATTCATTTAATTGTATTCTTCAATGTTTTCTACGTCAGGACTCTTTGACATTCATTTGATATGTCTTCAGAGCCTTGCAGTACTTCGATCATCTTTCTAGTCATTTCCCTCAACCATGCAACCTGATTGGTCTATTAGACTAAATCACAGTCTTTTAGATTAATGCATGATCTCGTTCTAGAATGTGTATTTGACAATTCTTGAGTTCTAGAAAGTCATTTTGAGTCAATCCTTGGCTCATGGCCATTTGAGTAAGTTCTTCCAAACTCCTGCCAGTGTAAGGTCCAATAAGAATACCCTTGGTATGTCATATGTGAATGGTTATTCTTCGGATGTAGTCCGAGTCTGGTATAATCCTGCTTGACAAACAGGTAGACTTTTATCCGAAGGTAGTATCGGGGATGGGTAAACTAACCAACTCATGGTAGTATGGGTATAGGGTCCCTTCAACTATTAGACTGATTTAGTATTGACTTTGACTGTCAATCTGGGTCTTAATTACAGTCCTCTTGATACTGATCTATGCGTGAAAGTGTCACAATTCACTGCATAGACGTCTAGCCAAAATTTAGGTGTGTCACCGTGCCGGTCACAAGAAATCAATACAATTCAACTCAGTGTTACATTTGGCTAAATAAGGCGAAACTACTACCATAAAAGGAAATTCAAATTCTATGGAGCAGCATATATAAGAACAATACTTCCGTAAACTACAGCCTTGTAATGGTCTTGACAATAAGCGCACATGAAACATGATTAGATAGACTTAAGTGCTAATCTAATTTCAACAAACTTGACATTATATTGATCGGCCTGCAACAGGATTTGTGTATTCAAATTTTGTTTAGCAGAATGGCATCAGTGTTTGCAATGATTTTGGGGTTCAGGGACACATTTGGATGCAGCTTTGTAACTGTACGTGGATTACCCAGATGATGTAACAGAAAAAAGGTGGTGATTAGATACATGGGCCCATATGCAATGATTCCCTCCAAGGGCATAGAGAGTTTTGTAAATCAAGTGCAGTCAATGAGGCTTCCAAAGGAGCAGATTGTGGCACACTTTCATGGATGCAGGTTCAGGAAGACATATAAGGTGCAGTGACATGGTTGAAAATGACTGAAAATGATGAACAGGACAAAGATGTTAATTATTGGTTGTGGAATACAGGGAAAATCTGACATGCCCTCAATATAATGTACACACAGATTATAGAGCTTCCATATATCTGACATACTGATTACTTGGCACTAATATCAATGTTGGACATCCTGACCCAAGCAAGGTGCAATCCACGACAGTGGAGCCTAGTAAATAAACACAAATAGATGGGAAATTTTCGAGTAACCAAAGAATTACGCAAAGCACTGTATAATTACTAGTTAGTCGAAGCAAGTAAGAACATGTGCGCAAGATGAAAAATTCGGTCAATCGAAATATGTAAGTTCACATCAAGACAACGCCGATAAGACCAAGGAAGCCAGTAGTGCCACAATTAGCCATCAAACGTGAGGCCGCATTTGAGGAGGAAGCCGAAGAAGCAGAGGTGCTTGAACTTGTGCTGCCGCTGGCGCTGTTAGCACTCGTAGTGGAACTTCCGGATGTGGTAGTAACAGATGAATCACTGACACGTTTGAATTAAGTCATAAATATGAACAATAAAAGGATACGTACGCTGAAGTACTAGTAGAGCCTGCAGTAGCACTCGCGGAGACTGAGGTAGAAACACAGCTATCGAAGGTGAACATGGGTCAGATGGCTGGGTACCCAGAACTATTATTACCTAGTGTCCGAGCCCGCAGTAATATCAACCTCATCACTGTAAGCGATAGTGCCAGTGCTATCCTTCAACTCGACCGTGCTATATTCTCAGTCAAACACCGAACAAATCTCAAAAGACGGAATACGAACATTTCAGTGTCTGCAGCGATGTCCACTGTCCATGTGTACTCGGTTGCGTTTGTAGTATCGAATGTTTTGAGCTTTACAAAAGTATTTGATTATGAGTGCTGTTGACAAGAGTGCTCATACGTACTGCAGCAGAAGTAGTCTCACCACCTTGAAAGAAGAGAGGGTGTCAACCAAAGCTGCTCTTCAGATTTAGCCTCAACTTTCTCGACTCACCAGGCAGGATAGAAAGGTAATAGGGAGCAGTGCCGCCGCTCCACGAAAGTAATGTTGGTTCTGGACCATAAAAATAGTATCAGATGCAAGAAACGATCTGTCGAGTCTGATGCCGCCACCTACCACAAGTTGTAAGACTCGATCTGAACAAGAAAGTTAGCACTGTCAAAACATAGAGAGATACATGAAACGCACGGAGTGTTCACGGTCAAAGCTAGGACGCTGGGAGCGATAGATGTTACAACAACAACGAGGACAAACGAGTTCATGGTGCAAGCCTTCAAAGGACGAAGCGATAGAGTATAAACAACAGCTAAAGTATTTAGCAGTTTTCAGATTACTTGTGCGCAGCATTCAGACGAAATTTTTGATAGGCTATACTCATCCAAAATTGGCCATGAAATTATTTAAAAACTAAGTAAATTTCGTAACTGTAGCCAAGGGCCCCGAAGTGTCGCTGACTTGCTGCAGAAACTTGATTTCCCGCAGCGTCGGACACAATTTTAGGGGTAATCCTATGAATTATTCATCGCAATCCAATCCAACTGCTGCGACCGCCCGGATTATGAAGGCTTGTGTGTCCTATTTTGACCAATCTGGCGGTCGATCGCTCCGGAGTATCCTGGACTGAGAGAGTGGAACGAGGTATGAGATCGACTGCGTCAATTAGTGGACTGGGAACGCCAATTGTGGGTGAAGCCATCAGAATGGGTGGTAAAGGCTGGCCACCGCTCGTGGCAGGGAATGTAGGAGGTGAAGAGCCCAAGAAGGACTCGGCATGCCATTCGTACCACACTTGTCGACTGTTCGTTAACCTCCAAATCGAGATCTGTAACTCAGAGTTGCTCGGCAGATATAGCGGTTCCTAAAAATTCGTGGCCTTAGTCTGCGGAATGGAAGATGAAATAGAATAATCACCCTAAACGGAAAGAAGAGAGGGAACCAGCTAAGCATGTCTTTGGATACCTGATCCTTACGATGCGGATGTATACTCAAGCCAATATTTCCATAGAGGATAGCTTCAAAGTAGCCTGCCAAACCACTAGATCAATTTTGGATCAGTGTAAGGCAAGTCAAAGAGAATGAGCACTCACTGCAGCACCCCTGCATGAGGGATATGAAACCGCAGCTTTGCTGACCGAGTGTTGTGGCTGTTCGTCGGTGGGAGCCCTGCGGACGGCTCAGCATTTTTCCGTCGGAATGCAATGCCACCCACCTTGAGGATTCAGGACAGGATTTTTTCTTGGGTGTTCGAACTCCCAGCATTCCTGCACCTGGGGACCACATAAACCACTGGGTCCAGGTCCCTCACCGCTGAGAAGATTGACAGCTTGGAACATGACCACGTATGGCGTTTCTAGGCTTTTTTCTTCTTTAATTGCTCTAGCCTCGTTGTACAACTTGGAAGATGACAAGGGAGCCAAATGAGCAGTATAAGAGGATGGTATGGATATACCGTGGGCTAAAAACAAAAAGTCAGACGAAACCCTATCCGAAGGAACTGTAAGCTCACGCTTTAAGAATCTCATTGCCCCGTCGAGGCATTCAGGACTAAGCTCGTTGTCGCCGAAAGATCCCAGAAGTTCGCTGACCAGAATATCAACTTTTTCGGGAATTTCAACGAGTCGCATGTCTCCAAACAACAGATGAACACGATCGTGCCATTCCGTCCGCTGACGATTTTGTAAACTGAGCATAATTGAGGTTCAGCTTTATTTCTTGCTAGAATATTAGAAACATACGTGACGAAAGCATTCGGGTTCTTCTCGATTGCATATAAACACACATTTCCTCGTTTAGACCGCGCAATTGCACAAAGCGAACGAGCAACCAGTGGTCCTCGGCCAGCCCCTGCGACACATATTATACTGATTGAAATTGGAGCCATATTCCTACGAATGTAGCCAACAGCATTGCTTACATTTTGTCCTGTTTGGGCCATTCTAGAAGAGCTTTGTGTATGGCCTGTGCAGAGGCATTAGGAAACCACACGGAAAGTCAAATCGTCGGAATTCACCTCCTCGTAACTCTGGTATTTTACTGGGTCTTGTTCGAAAGTTTGATAGGTGATACTTTGTAAATTATCCATCAAAGGCTAAGAACTTGGTCAGAGTATCATCTTGAATGACACTTTTCGACGCACTTGCAATGGGGCTTGCAAGTAATCCTGATATCCTTGCGCAAAATTTTCAACTGTTCCCACTTTCTCTGCAGCTTGTACAATAGAACTTGTTCGCTCTAGATGCTTAACGTACTGTGAATACGCATCTTCGCCACCCCGCTTATGCAGACCGGAAGAGGCTCCAGATATTATAATGTTGGGCCGATGCTATCTGACGATATGTAAAACCCAATGATCCGAATATTGTTCAAACTCACTGTCATACTATCTCTAATGAAGGTTTGAGTGGGTTTGGGTAAAACCGGGTAGCCTTTTGCGTTGGCGATGAAAGTGGACGAAGGAAGGAATATATAACGAACTGCTTCCGCTGCCCATTTGCTAAGCACTCCTGGACTGTTGGGCAATGGGGGCGTCAGGTCTAGTGCTACGCAAATGGTCATTTTGAGCTCCAGCTACTGATTAGAATCAGACGCACCGAGTGCGAGACGTATATTGTAGTCGCAGATGGACTTTATAAGATCCCACATTTCCCACGCTGCATCAATGTGTGCTTCTAGAGGTGCCGAAGTGGTTGATGATCTGTTGAGACTATCTGCGCTACCAGAGACGACGAGCCGTGGCGTGGAAGGAGCAGAAGATGATCGAAAAGAAGACGATGAGCTGGACGGTGATAGTGGTACAACGGGCTCTAGGATTGAAGTATCATATACCGGCAATCGGATTGCAAGATTCATGTACGGAGCACTGGAGAGACAAGCTCTGACAATTCGAGCATAAGAGGATATGTGATCACGATTCCGAGGAGGAGGAAGAATGGCAGTATGGATATTCAGATATGACGCATAAGCCAATTCTTGTTGTAAAGCCTGATCGAAAATGAGTGGTGATGATTTTGGCATGACAGTTCGGACGAACTATTTCAGCATCGTAACGGATACCGTCCTCCTCAGCATCCAATTCTAACCATTCTGAAATGATCGCAGTGACATGCTCAGCTTCATCTAAGATATGTCATATCTTAACAGACGAGCCCCAACTCCAACGTTTCACGCACCCAATCTGGTAATTGTGACCTCCTCCCGTTCGAAACAAGGGTTTTCTCTCCACGCCTCTGCTTTCCTCTCCGCGGAGAGGTCTCGGCTCACCAATTTGCTTTCGCGTCTACTTTCTCTTCTTCGCTTCTGGATAGAATCAGATGGCACAAGACACATTTCCGCCCATCTTTTGCGCCAATCTTCGGTGGTCAGTGGTAGACAAACGCTATGATAACCTTTTGAATGTGCCTCCGCGATCAACTCCAAAGGAACGGTCTCGAATGATGCAGAGGATCTACGGCTTGAGAGAGTCGATAGAGTGATAAAAGAAGACACAGATGCGGAAGGCGACCATGTAGACATAAATCGAGAGCGTGCGTGGGAAACTCAGAACTGTAGCAGTTATTGCCGAACCTTTAGGTAAGGCTCCTTACAAAAATGTTTTGTTCAATTTCATTGGGGGTAAGTTGGCTTTGTCCCACTTCCCACGGATCCATATTTAGATGAGTGG
This sequence comes from Lentinula novae-zelandiae, assembly GCA_027921425.1. Classification (NCBI taxonomy): domain Eukaryota; kingdom Fungi; phylum Basidiomycota; class Agaricomycetes; order Agaricales; family Omphalotaceae; genus Lentinula; species Lentinula novae-zelandiae. The sequence continues at coordinate 3,056 of MU824006.1, read as the reverse complement.
AGGTAAGGCCGCAAGCGGCAAGGGCCGAACATCTAGTACTACTATATCCCATTTATACATACAGTGCTTTGCGAAAAGGTTTGCTTGTACATTTTTGGGCCGAGGCTCGAGAGGGCTCTCTTCAAGGACCACCAGGGCTGTCGAGCTTTGAAAAGCTATTGCTGAAATCCTTTTTGGGACAAAAATATATTGGAATAAATAAACACAAATAGATGGGAAAAGTTGAGCAAGCAAAGAATTACGCAAAGCACTGTAACAGGCCAATCTGCTGAGTATCATGTATATGTACACAAACAGTATAGCACTTTGTAATGCCCTGTAAGGCAGTGGCCCAATAGTTGACTGTTGAGTATGTTGTCTTTGAACTCTGGTGATGCACTTGTTGTATTCACTAAGATCATGTATCACGGGTGTACGGGTCACCGACAGCTCGCGATTGTCCCGTCGGTTACCCCGTCACGTGAGGTAACTCCCGCCAAAATCTGCGCTTGGACCGACCTCACATAGGCGCTGGTTACCTGAACTTGGAATGGCGCTTTTTTGAGGTCAGCCGGCCATTTTTGAACTGCTCGATTGGTGCTGAATGCTTATCCGGGACGTTTTCCGTATCAATTGGTTGATTGCAACATGCCAAACATGCCTTTTTATCTTTACTTCCACGATGTACTTTTTCATTTTGTCTTCGTAGCCTTGGTATCAGAATGGAACTCTCTCTCTCTCAAACTAAATGCTACCATACTGAGCTCCCGGGTCATCACAAGCTGCTAAGAGGTGAATTTTCAATGCTGAGGATTACAGAGGCTCGAAAAATGGAAATCTGGACAAAGTACGTATCTTGTTGGCTCCCGAAAGTGCACTTTTGGTTGATTTTCCTCCTAAAGCAGCCCGATTGTTAATTTTTGGTTCAAAATACTCTGTTCTCAAACCGGCACTTTCCCAATTGCTCGATCGTGTCCTTCCAGATTCTCGGACCTTGTTTGGCTCCTTTTTCAAAAACTGTTAGAACGAATGATTGAAATTATGTGGAATCACTCTGCTTTGCATCTCACCATGTCATTGTCACCACCAGCGCAAGTGCAAACTCCTATTGAGAGGTCTTATGTTGTGGCAGAACTAAAGTAGGTCCTCATGATTCTCGGTATCTAGTTTTTTTTTGACAGGCATCACCCGAAGTCAATTAAGCAAAGCAGATCTTATCAAACTTGTTGAGCGCCAGATTACAAAGTGGCCCACTCAACGTCCTTTTCAACGTTCAAGAGTTTGGGTTGAAGAATTGAAGCTAAATCTGCTCAGCAAAAGTAACGGTTTCAGTACCGTTGTCCCAATTGGCAACCTTATTTCTTCTCGAAAATCTCGTTCGCGAATCGCTAGTGATGTTGTAGGATCTGGTCCAGTTGAAGGTGTGAATCGCTCTCAACAGACAGTGAGTACCATGAATTGAATGTTCGCAATTTCTCACTCTTCATCCATTGTTCAGCAAATAAAAACTTCCTCTTCCATTTGCAATTCAAGCTTTAACCCCTCTCAAACCTCGAGTAAAGCAAGTGATCTAAAGCATGTCCTAATCCCGCCAACCCCAACTTCGAACATCCACCTAGCACAAACTTCGAAGCACCCCAACATTACTCAAACTCCTCTGACCCCAGATCTACGCTCCACGGTCACTGTAAGCTTGCCTAATAGCGGTGTTTGTTGTGATCAATGCTCATCTGGTGTTCCCTCATTGCAGCTCAAACTACTTATCAACGATACACGATTTCAAGAGCAAGGGCTCCGTTGCTCCCAGGTAATCACAGTGCCCTATGTAGATGAGCCTAAACGTGGGTCGAAGGAATACAATGTTAAATTCAGTGACATATACAATAGCTTTCAACAAACGCATACAGCTCTTGATGGTACGTTATATATTTGTCCATTTATCACAGTTCCCAATTGATATTGTATGAAAGGTGTCGGCGAACTCACATTCTGTGATCCCGACGAGCCAGACTATGGCCAAATTCTCATGAAAGGGGACTTTCATACCACGGTTCCTAGCATTGATGTGCTCGTTGTTCCACCCTCCAAGATATTGAAACTGAATGTTACACTAGTATGTGTGCTTCACGATGCTTTCATTTGCTCCACTAACGTTTTGCTAGTATCCAATCTCAGGTAGTCATCTGTCGAAGTCTTTGCTGGCTCCTGTTCCGCTGCAGACCAATACTTTGGTGTGTTTCATTAACCTTCTACTTCTCCCTCTACTAAAGATATGAACTACATCTAGACTTTTACATCAAGTGCTACTAGTATACCAGTGATGGTTGCTTCTGATGTCCTTACAAGTCAGCACATGAGTCGACTACTCAATAAGACATTATGTTAGGACAGTGAGTAGCAGGAGAAAGTGAATTAAGCACGCACCTCAATGTAGCTAATTTGTAGCTGTGAACAATGACCGGCCAAAACTACCACAGTCAATCGCTGGCCACCGGGATCAAATTTTGTCGGAGGAAGGACCACGGATGTGGATAGCCAATTGTTTAGCACAACAGACAGATGGTAGAGGGAACTAAATCGATTTAAACAAATAGGATGCATAATTCTACAGTAAAAGAGCACGATCAGGATGTTTTGTATCATCGCCTTCTCAGTTGGGCATGTTGTGTTGGAGGATTCAAAAAAAATGCATTTGACAGGTACAGACATTGGCTGCGGGATGTCCATTCGATGAGGTGATGATAAGGACCCAATATTAATGGGCCAAGTTAAAGGATAATAAACGTTCAGGTGAGTTAGGCGCTTGCAATTGGACATCAGATAACATCCCACACTGGGCATTTTCGTGTATTGGGCTGGTTACGTGCCCAGCACAGAATATTATTGTTCTGCCAGGTGCCCAGGGCACCTGGTTACTCCTGAATACACTCTATGTATCACGTATGTACAGTGTTTGTCATATGCATGCAATTCACCCAATATGCTTCCCGGCCGGACTTCGGATTAATAACCTTGTGACCTACATTCTATTTATTTATTGTTCCGAGCTTTCATCGAGGTCTTCTGACTGTATTTGG